>JARIHP010000274.1:0-26856 GCA_029282125.1 Mycena amicta | reverse complement strand
GGCGAAGCTTGAAGAGCATTGGGTATTGGTATCGGGGTGTGAGTCTAAGGTGTTTACGCACTCGGTTCTTTATATGCGGCAGCCGAAACACCTGCGCGTTTGGCAGGTTGATCGAGACCCTAAAAAGAATCCTCCGCAGAGAACCAGAGGCCAGATTCCGCAGGACTGTGGATTGGGCTGTGCACCCGGGCCTCTACAGCTCCGACGACCATGTTCAGACGGGCGGTGAACATTCCTGACTCCGAACAAGATACCGATCAAGAGACTGTTCGGGCAATAACGGGCCAAGGACATAGATATGACCAGGTGGCGCACTTGGCAAACAGGGCCACACAACAGTACGCTCGATTCCATATAGGGCAATAACACATGCTATTTATACCACAACAGCGGCGATTCCAAGAACGCCCATCACAATACCAACGAGGCCGCCCTTGACGCGGTCACCGGCTGACGGGGCGCTGGATGGCGAATTGGATGGCGAATTGGATGCGGCCGAGTTGGAGTTGGTCGCCGACGCGCCGCTGGTTGCCGATCCAGATCCAGTTGCGGTGGGTGTAGGGTTCAGGGAGGCAGAGGCAACGCCGGTGCTGTTGGTGCAGCCTGGAGCCGCAACAAAGGCAGAAAGCGTGATATCGCTGCACTGGAAGAGATTGCCGTCTCCACCGTTGAACTGGATCTGCGGACATGAGCACGACCACCCAAGACGACGAGAGTCGGCAAACCTGAAGCGTGGCGTTCTGTCCGTCGGCAAGTCCGGTGGCGTTAGTTTTGGAAAGGTCAAACGGCAGGCAAAAGAGACCCTCTCCAGAGCCCTGAATGGAGCATTGAGCGGATGCCTACAGGGGAGGGGATACACACTTTGAGAACGCCAGTGACGGGAGCAAAATCGGAGAATTGGGTCGGGTCGGATTTGGAGGTGATGGAAATGACGGCTGCCCAGGACGTGTGCTCGCTGTTCAAGCTGACGACACCACCCGAGAGGGGGAAGAAAGTACGGGTAGCGGCAGGGTTGTCGTATCCATCACAGAAGTTGGGCTCGTCGTCCTCAACAAAGGCACCGCGGGGACCAGGGAACTGCAGCTGGAAGTGGGCGTTGGCAACAGCGAGGAACGAAGCAAAACGATCGAAGCCAGCATGGTGGGTTGCTCAAGACCGAATTATCATGGTAGCCCTTTTTAAAGTGAAAATTCTTGTTTTGGGATGACGCCGATTGAAGACAAATTTCTTGTCTGTTACCATCTGATGGGCACTGCTATTATCGATGCTCCGAGTCGCGATCCTTCGTAGTGCACGCTCTATTCGGCCCAGAGCCTGCTACAACCTCCCTATACGCTACCAGTCCACCCTCCCAGACTCGGATAAACATGCCGCGGCCAAGAAGGCAGCCAAGGAACTCTCCGATGACCTCCAGCGCGATTGGGACGCAAAAGTAATCACATACGCAGAGCTCCTACCAAAGACAAGCTCTCCAAGTCCCGATTCATATATTATCGACGTTCGCGAGCCGGACGAGGTCATACAAGGGATGATCCCCTCGGCAGTAAACCTCCCACTGTCCGGCCTAGCCAACTCGCTCCATCTCCAGCCGGACGCATTCAAAGCCCAGCATGGCTTCGAGAAGCCGGGCAAAGCACAGGAGGTCACCTTCTACTGCCGGAGTGGTAAACGGAGCACAACGGCGAGCGATGTCGCAAAGCGGAACGGATACACAAAGTGCGTGTTTCTCGAGCGATCCGTGTACTCTCATTAACGTTGACAGTATTCTCAACTATACCGGCTCTTGGTTGGAGTGGGTCGAGAAGGGCGGTGATAAGTCAAAGTAGTTCTGTCTGTAACTGCATGTTGTCTCTTGCCCGACTTGGTCTTGTCGCATCTGCTCGAGCTTTTCCGATTCGATACCATCGACCTCTTCCCCGACATCGGTCCTTGGGTACGCCGTCAGCTCAAGTAACCTCCAGGTCCCCATCTTGTGTCGTGTTCGCTGCATCCGCTCAGTCGCAGACAGCACTCTCCCTATCGAACGCTACCATGCCCTCTCTGACGAAACCATGGACGGCCTCCTTCACTCGCTGGAAGACCTCGTAGACTCTATTGGTACTGCTGGCTATGAGGTCGAATATCATGTACGTCGTCTTCGCTCCTTCAGCATCCCTTACCTATGTGGTAGAGCGGTGTCCTGACGCTTCAGCTCGGCGACGAGGGCACGTATGTGATAAACAAGCAACCGCCGAACAAGCAGATATGGCTGTCGTCTCCCTTCAGGTGCGTGTTGAATGGGTCTATTCCTCGTTAAAAAGTTGGTTCAGTGGGCCGAAACGCTACGACTACGTCGAACAGACCTCCATTCATGGGTATATTCTCGAGACGGACGGTCGCTGTCGGACCTGCTGAACGAGGGAACTCAGCGCAACACTACGACCGGCCGGTGGACATAACGGAGATGGTCAATTAGAGACTAGGGCTTTTTTACAAAAGGACTGGCGCGGCGGTATACGGGGCCAACGATAAGCAAGAACGCACTACTTCGGCCAGCCTGCACCTGCTTAAAAAGATACTGCGCGAAAGAGAAGAAACTCACGTCGCGGGGCCTCGATTTAATGTTTTTCACCTGCAAATTAATGAGATTTGGACAGGACCGCGCACCAGGAACTGCATACGCCAGGCTTTGAAGACTTTTGGATCGTTGCCAGACTCCTCAAAGCATTTTCTGGACGCGTATAAAGAATGCGAACCATTTAAGTTTGAGCCAGAAAAGCTCACTGAAAGCGTCGTCGGCGACCTTGTTCACGTATGCTGTGGGATCACCGAGGATGAGAGGACCAATTCGGCTTCGCTTTCACGGAAGAGGTATCGCTGGAGTTCCTCTGGTGTCGGTTGAGTTTCGGTCTCTCTTCTGGCACGTCGGATGTCCTGGATGGTTCGACGCGCCTGGGCCGATGCAGAGCGGGAAGAAATGGCGAACAGAATGGTAGCATTAGAGAGAGGACATGTCACATGGAATACAGTGCGTGCGTGCGATACATAGGAAAGAAATGCAGGGATGGAATGCCATGAATCTAATGGGTGGATGCAAGGTCATGATGCTCCAACTCTCGCCGCCGGTTGAGGAACAAATTTCCGAGAGTTCTGTTAGAAGATCAGGCCGGGACCCCACAAGTTGGCAACAGCCAACGCACTTGTTGCTTTCTTCGTATCGGTGTTTCACACCGACGGCCTCCCTCCCTCCCTCGAGCTTACTCGCAGGTTCCTGGTAAAACGACTTGTCGAAATGGCGCGGCGGCGGGGAGGCAAAGATGAGACGGTGCTGATGAAGGACGTGTAGCTCATGCAGGACGGTATTCGCTTGTTGGTACTCTGTATTCAACGCAACACTTTGTGGGCCTCCGTCTGCGCTCGCGTCGAGGTCGTCTTCCTCGCCATCCTCCGAGTCATACCGGTGGGTGGCAGAGCGCTGCTGGCCGTCGAGCGACGGTGGAACTATCCTTGGCCGCTTCAAAGGTGGATCGTCGTCGAATACAACGGGAGCGTCCGACCGTTGTGTCGACCGCACTCGTTTCATGTTAAGCAAAGCTGATCACGTGTCACCCTGTGACTAATCGTTTCGTCCACCAACCCCGTCCTGTTCCTGGTCCGTCCTCGATATCTCAGACAAGCCAAGACCAGACAGGAATAATTACCACGATACTCCAGAGTCGTGCATGTCCACGACCCAACGCGGCGAGCCTCGCCCTCCTTTTCAAGAGCCTACCCCAGCCCCCCTTCAAGAGCCTACCAACAATGAAAGCGTCGGCATCCAGCTCTCTCGGCCCTTTCGGTCACGGAAAAACAGGCCCTGCGACAGCTGGTGAGTACCATTTCTACTTGAAAGCCACGCTGCAGCGCTCATGACATTCCCCAGTGTGAGCACACTAAATCTATCTTGTGCCCCGTCTCATTAGCGCCGCAGCGACGCGCAAAAAGCCGTTGCGCTATACCCCAGGCCGGTCCGCCATGTCTAGAGTGTTTGTGAGCATGCGTGTCTTCTCAAGCTCCCATAGACACTTAGGGTTCCAAGGCAAATGAACAAACACTGCACGTTCGACGCTGATCCACCAGAACGCAAAAAAAAACCGCCATCCCCCCTCAGCCCAATCCGGCCCTTCATCTTTGCATGCAGATACCCCCGTTCCAAAGGTCAAGCGACCGCGCAGTCCTGACGACGGTTCTGCTGCACTCCAAGCCCTCAGCTATGCTGCTTCCAAGGAGAAGCGTCTCCGGACTGGCGATGCCGAGCCCATCTCCTTCGACCTATCCATTGGCAAATCTCTCGACCCCCACGCCCTTACCACCTTGCTCACAGGTGTGTCGTTGCGCCACGATACTAATTCAGCCGCTTACGTTCCCCCACAGATGACCTCTTGCCCATTGGAAACGCGTCAAGCAGGTCCGGATGACGCCCCCGCTCTCCGACGCCTACATACGCCAAATTTCCTCTGACCGTTCAAAACCACAATACATCATCTTTAAGAAACGCCGCATAGGTCCACATCATCACTCCGGAGGACCCAAACAGCTGGGAGTGTTCAGAATGTGCTCAGCTCTTTTGGAACCGCCTCCGCCAGACGAGGCAGCGTTAATCGACATTTATATGAGCTACTCGAATCCCGCATTCCCACTCGTGTACCTGCCTCCGGACGAGAGGCAGGTTGACATGCCTTTTCACTCGAAGCTATGCCTTACCGCGTTGAACCATTGTCGCCCGTATCGGTCATCGAGGAATGCGATTCGGAATATTCTCCTGGCCAGCGAACACGTAGCTGAACTGGAGCCTACTCGCTTAATCCACGATTTCTTCTGCACTCCTGGAATTGTCGGCGCGACCTGTCTTGGATGTAGAGGCGAACTACATGCTATTGGCCCGTGTGAGTTATCTAACCCCGCTTTTGGCTCTGCTAAGCTTCGGTAGACGATTGCGGCCGCGCAACTGTTGGGGTCTTCATATTGATTCAGCCACCTGGGCTATTCCTCCTTGGGAAAAAGAGTTGCGACGTCTGCTTTCAAATTGCTACGTGGTTTCGTGCTCATCTGTGGACAGAATGTCTGTGGTGGGCTTTGCGTATTCATGGTATTTGTTTTTGGGCCCTCTCTTTTTGTATGATTGATCTTTCGGCAGATGCATGGTATTCGTTTTCAGCCTTGTCTTGTATGTGGTTAAGCTATCGCCAGGATATCCTTCTTGAACTCGCGACCTTCCCACATCCAACCAGACAACCAGACAACCCCCCTTCCAGATAGCCTCATCTACATCGTTTCGCCTGCCGGATCGACCCTAGGGTCTGATTCTGGCCGCTCTGCCCAAAGCTTCATCATGCTCTGTCGACTCTCTGTTCTTTGTTCACGACTGCAATCCCAAGTGTGTACGCTGGCGTCAAGCATGCTGGGGCCGTCGGAGCGGTTAGCAAAGGTGAAGGCGCTGGAAGATGACACTCAAAAGCTGCTCGCAGAAGTGCGGCGAGACGAGATCGGGCGGTCAACGTCCTCGGGAGTTGGTGAGACTGTTTTCAGAGCAACCATAACTGAGCTCAGAACATGATTAGCTTCTCTAATGACGTGCCTTTTGGGTTTCCGTTGTATGCTCAGACGAATTTCGATCGAGCTGAGCATTGGACTTGGGAGCCCGTAAGTTGACCAGGATAAAAACAAAATGCCCGAGTTAAATGCATATGGTATAGATTCACTCCAGATCCTGCTACCCTGGAAATGTATGCAGAAGCGGTCGATTATATTTGTAATCTTGACGGCCGCGCTTTCGACGGATACTGGTTGAACTGTAAGCCTGGTCACCGGTGCTCTCAAAACCAGCTCACTCCACGTTTTAGATGTCGGGCACATACTTTCGTCACTGACTTCGAGCCTCATTCGATTGAGTCTCGCGACTTCAGCGCAAGTCGCTACGTTGACCCCACAACGGACCACCGTCACGATCCAAGCCAGCTCTCGGACAATGCCGCTCATGATGTTATCCCGCCTTCAACGAGCATTACAAGTCGCTCAGACGTTACACTGGGATCTTGCGGACGCCGCGCTAAATCGCGCCGAATCAGTCGTGAACTGCCTTCAACCATCTACCGAGTATACCAACATTATCAGTGCCCTCGAGGGCAAGTACGAGCATGATTTTCCGCGCCATCCAGGGAGCGGCTCTGTAAACCAAACAAAGAACAACGGCCATGGCGTGCCAGATCCCGGCACGATAGATAATTATGGGTGGAATATCGACTTGAACGCCTTTGGTCTTGACTGGAGCGGCGCGGATGCCGGCTTGACCGGGATGTGGGCCGGCCCGCCTCAAGAGGCACATGTAATACAGACGAACATGGTGGTTCCAATGTACAACGCCTGAATTGTATCCTTACTTGGGCAGATTTTCCGCATACTTGTAAATTGCTTGTAAAGCCTGAGGCGGTCACGCCGAAGCGTGACATGGCATCTCAGCTGTTCAACGCACTCGACGCGGCTGACCAGCTGTATGACCACGACAAAATACACGTCTACGACAGCTACGCTCTCCCCAACAAGCCTCAGCTAATCGCAGAATGGCTCCTCACCCGTCTTCTCAAGGAACGCAAAAATCCCCCGTGCGTAATAGAACGGTGCATCGTCCGCTCAGTCTAAAAAAAAAGAGTAGACTATGCAACCCGATTGTCGACATCCAATACTGGGAGCTACTGGTGCACATTTTTTTCCCAACAAGGCTCCCAAAAGCACTGGTTGTTGCCACTGCTCAACCGTGTTCCCGTTGCCCCCATAGTCGCGTCCCTCTTCGAGCTGTGTCGCTCGCTTGACGTTGACAGACGAGATTCTCTCGCTTCCGTAGCCAATCGAAGTTTTATGCGCTTCTGGCCACTCGCAGTCCCCAAAATACCCGCCGAAATGCTTCTTGAATGCCTTGGAGCCTTCCTGGGAGTGAATGGAGTGAACGACGGGCTACAGCAAATGGGTTTCTCGATAATATCATCTCTGCGATATGCGGTCGGCAATTCTTCAAACAGGAAGAAGGTGAATTTACTCTCATGGACGTGTGCCCAAATTGACCCAAATTTAGCTTTTCACCCTCTTCATTCGCAACCATCTTCACGACTGGATCGTCTCTCTGAACAATTCGGCATCTTCGGCTGCTCAAGAGACTTTGTATAGCGTCGGAGTTGACATTTTGTTCAATCTCGAGACCTTGCGACAAGTACACGATGACAACCACCCTCTTGTCGTCGCTCTGCGAAGTATCCCTCAAGATCTCGCCCATCCTGTTCTACCTCGGCTTTACGCGTCGTTTGTGGTGTACACTAAGAAACATCGGGGTGCACTCTTCGGACAGACCTCCGGCCATACTTCCAGCGCGGTGACTGATCGTGTCCGTTCGGCGGCCTTTACATTTCTTGACTCGTGTCAAGGCTTGTTGTCGGTACCAAATCCTCAGGTTAGCACGTGGCTCGCTAGAACCGCCCTCTTGGAAGTCGTCAGAGACGAGCACTTGTTCAGCAGCATCCACCTTGATGGCCAGATGAGCTTACAAAGTGTCTTGCCATTGGTTTTGTCGACGCTTACCGCCGACTATGTGGGCAAGTTTTTAAACTGTCCCCAGTACGCATCTCACTCGGCCGTTAGAGAAACCCGTTGTGTTAGCCATAACATGCCTTTCCAATCTGATGCAGATCGACCACGATTTAATTATGAAGGACGTTCCTCGTATCCTCCCGGCGCTTCTGCTGGTGAGTTGTTTCTCGCGTCGTACATTCTTGTGATAACCGGCGCCTAGATTTCAGAGCCACTGCCGTCTATCCTCAGCTTCTTGGAGATGTTACTGGAGTATCACATCAAGACGCGGACAATGCAGACTCACATCGAAACCCTTTTCGCGTCTCTGGCTCCTCACTCGTCAGCTCCCACAACTTCGACCAGTGTCCAGCAGGAATATCATGGCTGCTCTTCCGGCGCTTATTTTCACCCCACTCATCTAGGACGACTGTCCAAAGCTACGGAGACCTTTCTTACTCCGTCGCAAGTCGCGCCTACCGTCGAGTTCATTCTCGCCCACCTACAAAGCCTGTGGAAACAGATGGCGTCTTCCAAGCCATTCGAAGACGGCCGTCTGGTCGTTTCCTTTTCTTTCAGTGCTCAACTGGCCGCCGTCATCCTCACTGCGTTGCCTCTGCGCTCTCTCTCAGAAAGCAACCGCAGAGATGTGCAAGACACTGTCTGTCGGTTGAAAGATGGTTTCCTCACCTCCGCCATCTCCAAATCTGTGAAAACCGTGCGGAAAGATGTCGGTTCATGGGAAGCACAAATCAGCTCCGCAGCTCTCTTGCGCCTAGCCTATTCGCTGGACTTGTCATACACAGAGAGATTGTGGGACAAGGCGCAAGCGGTTCTTGGGGATCGGGTGCTCGATTCAGAACTTTCGATGGAGCTCGTGAGTGTTGACAACTTGACCACCTCAATTTCTCACTCGATCCAGTTTCGACTGCTGCTGAAATGGTCGCATGTGGCGGATATTTCCAGCGCTCGTGGCTTATTTGATGAGATTTTGAAGCATCTCGAGGGAAGCTGCGACCTGACTATCCTCACCATGCTGATAGAAAGATGGCTGCCGACCATTGAGTAAGCAGTACATCTGACTTATCCCTCCGAGTATTGAACTTTCAATAGTGCTCTCGCGTTCGGGGCCGCAACTGGAAAGATTGGTCAAAATAATCTTCAAGACGCCGCTTACCACAGCGTCTCTCGGCCAAGGCGCCAATGCGACGACCCTGCTCTTGAATGCCCTGTCCTCTGCCGAGTTTTGGGAACTCCCTCGTCTCCGCAGCACGTAATCTGCCTGTTGGTTCGCCTGTCCTCTGATTTTAACCTAGCTGCCATTCTTGCATTCGCAGACGAAAGCACGACGAGTTTAACTGATCTAGGCCCGACGATGAGGAAGGATAAGGCTTCCTCTATCTATGGGCTCCTCCTTCTGTTCCCCGTTGAATATCTATCGCGCACGGTTCGAACCGACCTTGCGCAACGCGCGATGGATACCGATGTGTCGTTCACTGGCGACATCCGTCATTCAGCGCCTGAGTTGAGAGCGTTCATCCACAATGTCGCCTTATACAGAGGTTCCATCGATCAACCGGTATGTCTCCCAGCACTGGTTCGGTTGAATTTAATGAAAACGCGACAGCCCTCGAGTCTGCTGAAATACTTGATGCACCTGGTACACGGCAGCGAACATACCGCCATGACCCTCTCGTTAATCGAGTCGCATTTCTTGTACGCTCTACCTTCCGTCTCACAACGACTTCTGACATTGCGAAAGAGGATTACTGATGTCCTCCGACACCGCAAGCGCAGACGCAATCGTCGACCTGTTTAAATCGTTCCCACTTTCAAACGTCGTCCACTCACCAGCCGGGTCGACAATCTTATCGCACCTCATTCACACTCTTTCAACAACGTCATCGTTACTTCAGTGGGTTTGTCTTGTGAGAACCAGAGCAAAGATTGATTTGCACAACAGGCTTGCGTCCAATGTTCGCGAAGAACTACAGGAACTCTACCAGCGGTTGGCCGTTATCCTGGTGGCCCATATACAACAAACCAAAACTAAATATCCGGATCAAACCTTGCTCAAAGTGTGGCTCCATGCGCGGCTGCTAGGTCGGTGGCTCAACCTGACTGGTAAGTACGATTCGCTTGGAGAAGGCACGATTCAATTTAGTCCTATCAGATAAATTACCTCTCCTCGGTCGAACGCTCTGCTTCTCAAATTTGCCTTTGGATGATGGAAGGAACGAGAGATGTAGCGCCGCCTTCGCTATTCTAACACAGGAACTGCGATCGTCCGCACATCCTCCTCATCTCGGCTCAATACTGGCTGCATACATATCATTTGGTCGCATTCTTGGCCGACCAGGTGGGCACACCCACGTTCCATGCAGGCGGTCATTCTGACCATATCTCAGGTCGGGAGCGCCTTGACCGGCTCGTCGCACAGACGTGCAAGGATCTACAATCCACAGATTTCTCTAGCATTCTGCAGATCGTGGGCGAATGTCTCTCGGATGTGCAAGCCTCCGTTGACGACATGCCCAACCTTGTTCGTTTCTCGTCGCTGCTCCTGTCGAGCCACCCGGGAGGTCAAGATCTGTTTTGTCTCTTTCTTTACCTACTGATCGTACGCCAGGAACATCGAAAGCCACCCAAAGGTTCTTCACGATCTGTGTCGGTCTGTTTTCCGGACGGTCAGAATTCACTTCTGGGCCTCTTGCTCTACGATTGGAAGTCAGTTCTCTACTACGTCAACATTGCTCCGAGAGTGTGAGTTTCATCTTTTTACCACTCGCAAGCTGAATATCGCCAAATCAGCCCGCTTCCTTACGTGTTCTGGACATGGGCAATATCTGGCTACTTCTGTCCAAATTGCTCGCCAGATCCAAGCAACACGACACCACCACCTCGCCAGCCATCAATATCCTACAGGACATCACCTCCGTTATCGGCGCGGTAATTCGATTACGGCGCGACCTCGTAGCTCTAACGCTTCCGAACCTGAGCTTCGTGCTCCAACAAGTGGTGTCTACGATTCGGAGGCCACGTTCGCAGCTCGGCGGAAAGCAGACTGCCCTCGTCGCAGATGCGTTGCCTCAATGGATCGATCCGGCAACTCCCGTTAGCGTCGAGGATGTGAAGAGTATTTCACGTCTACTGGAAGCGCTACCCACCAAAACCACCATTCGTACACACTCCGAAGGGATACAGAAGGCCGAGTCCCTCGCTCGGCCCTTCTCAAAGCATGCTATTCATGTTCTCAAAGCGTACATCGACGCGATGAACGACCCTCTATGCTTGCTGCCCTCGGACCTTCGTAGAGAGCTTCGCCCAGGTCTCTTTGCTTTATGCAGCATAATCAACGAGCACAGTCGCGATGCTATGATGTCCTCGGCCCTCGATTCAGGTGGCAAGACCATTATGAAAAATCTCTGGGCCGAATACGAGAAACAAAAATATATCGGAAAGGGCTAGTATGTCTACGTCTCTACTGTTTGCTCCATCTATTCGGTTTTCTTTGGCAATCGGCGGACGTACACGTCCTTGTAGATGTTCCCGTTCCCTGACGTGGGCTGTGATTTTACAAATCCCGCTTTTTTCTGCTCCTCTGCAAGCTCGCGTACCACAGACAAGAAGTCGTTGACGGCGTCCTCGGATGTCTGTATGTGCACCACCACGCGAGAACCACCAAGGACGAGCGGCTCCGGCAGCTGACTTGCACGCTCGCTAATCTTCTCGTAGGTCACACCAACCGCTGCCGGATCATAGAAGATCTGAGTGGATGAGCATATGACGGCGAAGAGAAGCAGGAACGAAACGAACCATGCAAGTCTCGGCTCGGCTCATGATGTCGACGCCAATCTCTTCCAAACCGGCCTCCAGCTTCCGCGCAAGAGCGTGGACACCGGGCAGGAGAGGGAAGTTAAACGTCAGCGCGTAGGCTGCACACGCGGCCAGGACTCCGGTTTGGCGCATGCCACCGCCGAAGAGTTTTCCGGAAGATGCGGGCTTTGGCGATGAAGGCGGCGGGACCGACCAAACAAGAGCCGACGGGAGCGCCTAGAGATGCTGAGCCAAGTGGAGGAGAAAAGGCAGAAGCGCCAACCTAGTCCTTTGCTGAAACATAGACTGACCGAGTCGAATGGGTCGCAGAGTTCCCTGATCGAAGTTTCTGTCTCTGCGGCCACATGCCAAATACGAGCGCCGTCAAGATGCATCTTCTTGCCTTGGGAGTGGACAAACTCTGAGATTTTGATTATCTCTTCTTGTGGAATGACGGTGCCATTGAGCGTATTTTCTAGCGCAACCACTTCCGTTGGGGCACTGGAATATTCCCCGATATCAGAAGCAGCTCGAGCATCGAAGGTGCGCGTACAAGTGCATGTCGGTGCTGAGAATCATGTTGTCTTGCACGTCTTTCAAGGTGAGATGATGTCCTGTCGCACGGTTAAAAGAGGATCATGCGATTCGCTGCTTACCATTGGAAGGAATAATCGGAAGGACTGCCGCGCCGGAATGGAACGCAGCTCCGCCCGCCTCGTACCTGCAACGCTGTCAGCGTAATCTTGAACATGGCGCGTTGGCTCCTACTTGTGGATATGGGCGCGGTGGTCGCAGAGGACCGAGTATGGGGGCTGCGTGAGATGTGTGCGCAACGCAATCTGGTCAATGTCAGTTCGCAAAATGTCTCTGGGCGGTCAGAAAGTGTACTTGGTTGCTGGCCGTCCCACTGGGGAGGAACAGAGCAGCCTCTTTGCCGGTGATCTTGGCGAGATGGTCTTCAAGTGCCTTTGTTGAGGGCTCTGAGAATGGATAAACCGACGGTGATCGCAGGGCAGGCCCTCTAACCAAAGTAGACATCGTCGCCGAGAGTCGCGAGAGTCGCGTATTGGTACATCTCCGGTGTGGGGACTTTATTGCGGTTGGTCGCGTTTTATGTAGAAGAGGTTGACTGGCCTGTTATGGTGTCCGCTGGATGGCATTGAGCGGAGAATGAGTCAATGCAAGTTGTGCTCACAGATAAAGGTCCGGGAGATCTCCTTTCGCTTTGCGATGTTGTCTTCCAGGTGGGTTTTGGAGAGGAGGTCGAGTTTAACCTGCTCTGCGATTCCGGAGAAGGCCATGGTGAAGCGGTTCAACCTGAGGCGATGGATCCGGATTCTCAGCATTTCTGAGATTTCGGACCAATCAGCAGATTGATCCTGCCAATCAGTTGACAACCTCATTTGGGCTTGCACTAGGTTCGGATCAAGCCCACACGGCTCGCAACCTTGCAATGAAAGGAGTGCTTTCGTCGATATTGCTGCATCAAGGCGATATAAACACAACCATTCATGTTCGAGACTAGCTACAACAGAGGAATGTGTGTAATGGAGGCATACCAACCCACCTAAGAAGAAATAATGTTTAAAAGTCAAAAACTGCGTGAGCTGGAGAGCTCGAAAAACTGGGCTTTGCCCGACGAGGCGTCACTTGGGGCTTACATTGCGTGGGAACGATGGAAGCGGCCTCCTAGCGGTAATAACCAGTCGACGGGGCAGCTAACGATGTATCGATGTACGAGGTTTGGTAGCAATAGCTCAAGAGACGGTGGCGGGAGGTGCTAACGAGCACTCCCTTGAAATCACCCATGTTGTCACAAGCCGTTTATGTGATTGCAACCAAATAGTTGCAAACAAATCATATAAACCCGGCTTGGGACGAACCTAGGAACGAACCTACATCCACACGAATGGGCAACGTATACGTTTCTGCGCGGCGCCGAGTCCTTTTTCCTCATCGTGTTTAGGGTGCGAAAGCGGCTCAGAAGCGAGAAAGAAACGCCGACAAGAATGCGGCCAAGGGCAGCAAGTCGCAGGCCAAGGTCCGTAAACGCGCGATGCAGAACCTAGTTGAAGAATGAGCGTAAGTAGGTCAACGAGGCAGCAAAATCCATCGTCTGCACGACTTGTAAACAGACATTCGTCCGTGTCCTCTGCGGATTCGTCTCCGTTTCTCTGCTCACACTCAGGTAGCTCATAACGACTCGTGCCCCAGCCTTGGCTGAACACGCAGACAACAAACATGGCAAGAGCTTGGCCGATTGCTTCCCGGGAGTGACCCTGTAGGCCGTTTCGCATGTATTAGAGCGACAATAGCAAGATGTGGTACTTCTAGCGCTGCATACCCTCGCCTCTAATTTTCAGCTTGTCGCCGACTTTTCCGTAAACTTCGTGGTATTTTGCGACGCAACGGTCGATGCAGACAGTCTCTCCCTTACTAAGGTCTGGCTCTGCGTAGCGGGTGATGCATTTGTTCTGGCATGAACTGCAATCCATGAGGTTGTGGTGGGGTCAAGGACCAAGCAGGGACTCACGCAACCATGCGATTGAAGAGGTCGGTGACCGTGTCCATTCTAGAGATTGTTAGCGTACGCGGACCGCGTCAAGGGTACACAAACTCTGTCATGGCCATCTCAAGCCGCTCCTGGTTGAGTCCGCCGGAGGAGCTGCTGCTACTACCACCAAATAAGCTGGCCATGGCGCGCGCGATAGAAATGCTATATAGCACGTGACACTCGATAACTTTTTCTTTTATGGCGTCCGAGGCGCTCGCGGTGCATCGTTGCAGATTCGTCAACTTCACTCCGTCCGCAATAACCGCCATCGCATTCCCCCCTCTGCCTCTCCCAAAGAAGCCCTCTTCCCTTGGAAAACAGCCCCTGCGCTATGGAACCCTTGCAGTCGGTCATGCAAACGGCAACATCGACCTTTGTGAATGGACTGGAGGCGTGCAGTCGCCTCAAGCGTGGACAATACGAACGGTACTGCCCTCATCTCATACCTCTCGTCTATTCTTCTGACCACACGCAAGACACTCTCAGGTCCATATCCTTCCAAAGTCGACTCGCTTGTGTTCGCCATTCGCCACCCAGATATAGCCGACTCCGACGCAACTCCCTTGCGCTCGGATCTCCGTCTGTTCTCCTCCGGTGGAGGTAGCGAATTGCTCGAGTGGGACATGGACCGAGCATGTGTCCGGGTGCGCGCCATACCGCATGCGCCTTGTTTGGATTCTGACGAGCGCAGCGAACTATTGGTTCTCAAGGCGGTTCCATTTGGTCCATTTCCGTCAACCCAGCGTCCAATATAATCGCACTTGGTTGTGAAGATGGCACCGTTCGACTACTTTCCATCGCCAACGACACTCTATCGCACTACCGACGATTCGATCGCGTCAAATGTCGCGTCTTGAGTATCGCATGGGGTCCTCCAACGCCGAAAGCAACTCCGGCTGCTACCACAGACGACTCTAGCGACGAAGATGACGACGACTACTGGACAGACTCGTGGCTTGTGACCGGAGGATCGGACAGCAGCCTTCGCAAATGGGATGTGAAAACCGGCCGAGTCATCGACCGCATGGGTACGGACAGAATCCGCGGAGAACGAACGTTGGTTTGGGCAGTCGGCGTGTTGGGGTGAGTTTTGTCCAGTCCTTCTACTCTTGCATTGAACAAAACCAACAGCGACGGGACCATAGCTTCTGGCGACTCTATGGGCTTGGTCAAGTTCTGGGACTCCCGAACATGCACACAACTACAAAGTTTCCAGGCTCATGGAGCGGATGTTCTTTGTCTAACAGTTGACCCGGTTCGTTGGATTTTCGTCTACTACGTACGCTGTCCTGACACCTTACAGACCGGGACAGCCGTATATACGTCGGGGGTGGATCAAAAAATAACCCAGTTTTGTTTTGTCAACACTTCAAGCGGGGAGAAGACCAAGACTCGGCGGTGGCTTCAAACCTCATCCCGTCGCATGCACTCTCATGACGTTCGTGCGCTTGCCATCTGGCCGCCATATTCCAGTCTACCCCCATCGCATAAACGGCATTTCCCCATAGACGTCGCACCTCTTCTCGCATCTGGAGGTCTTGATATGACCGTGGTTGTGACTCCTGCAGCTCTACCAACGAGTACGGTGGTCAAAATAATGAACCCAATATCCACCAGTGTGCATTGCACGTTTGAGGACTCTTACCATCGGCGACTAGCGTATTCCTCGGGGCCATCTTCAACCTCCGCAATACATGTTGCTCGTGGACAGAGATTTGTATGCTGTGCGCGAGATACCGGATTAGAAGTCTGGAGGATCTTGAAGACTTCGAACCCTCAAGACGATACCGTGAATGATCGTGACGGAGCAGGATGGGAGAAGGTCCTGGACATGGAGCTCATCGTGCACACCAATATACTTGCCAGTGCCATTTCAGACAATGGCCAATGGATTGTCGTTTCAGACCTGTACGAGTCGAAACTGTTTTCGCTCGTGCCCGACGTAGGTCGCTCCCCGGGTATTTCATTTTATTTATCGCCTCTTCCAGGCCGACGGGAACATCAAACCAAAACGTTTTCGAGACTTCCCCGCTATTCTGCGCGGCCATCTACCACCAAAGAGCAACTCTGCTGGCGGATTCGCCTTCCACTTCACTCCCGACTCGTCAAAACTTGTCATCTCAACGGCCGTGGGCTCGTTTATTCTGATCGTCGACTTGGGAAAGGGCGAGGAGCAGCCTCGTGTGTTGCGGCGATTTGACCACCATAGATTGGCAAGCTCAAAACACCGTGTCGTTGCCGGGAGGCCAACGGTCGATGACGATGAAGAGGAGCAGCAATCCGAAGGGGAAAGCCCATCAACCATCCCCACTTCCACGTCCATCCTACGGTTGGCGACTAGCTTCGACGGTCAATGGCTGGCTTCCTCGGATGTCCACGGTCGCACACACATATTCAACCTTGACTCGGTTCAGGTAATGCCAAACCTCCAGTGCTTATTTCCACTTTCTAACGCGACCCAAGCATCACTGTATGCTACCATCCTTCCCTCAACCTGCGCAATCAATCTCCTTCGACCCCAGTCGCCCGAGCATTCTTGTCCTCGCGTTCCCAGACAACAGTCTACAGATTTTCGATGTGGAGGCGCGACAATTTCCAAGCTGGGGCAAAGAGATTTGCGACAACCTTCCCAAGCGGCTAACGCGTGCGCACGATCACATCCTTGGTGTCATATTTGACCCAGCAATGGCGTCGAACCCATCAGGGCCGCGCTCTGTGCTACTTTGGGGGTCAACCTGGTTATGCAAACTCAAGCTTGAACCTGCGGCAGGATCTGGGCCAGGAAAGCGGCGGCGCGAGGGTGACAAAATAGAACCCGTCGCAGACGACAACTTGAAGATGATCACGCATTATCGGCCCATTCTGCATATCGACTTTCTGGGGCCAGGCGAGCTCGTTGTCGTCGAGCGTCCGTTGGTGGACGTGCTCGCGACACTACCGCCGGCTTATTTCGTGCACAAGTATGGAACGTAGTACAATTCTATGTTTATGCTAAGAGCTACAGCTATGCTACATACTTACATGGTGTCTATCTGCCGCTTCACCCAAGAGTGTGGTGCATCGCAATCTGGCGATCTTGCTTCCGCTCCTCCCTGTATCCAGAATGAGTGGGAACATCAGCCAGATGGTAAGGACGTACCTAGAGTTCACAGTTGACAAGTAGAGGGTCCAGAAGACTCCGGCGGTAGATTGAAAGGGAACACGAAACGCGAGAGGCATCAGGCCAAAATTGACAAATTGGAGCGCTGGCCAGACTGTCCAGTTTGTACGGAGCGTCGGGACTAGCATATCAGTTAGTCTGGAGCACAAAAAAGTGCGACGGCGGGTCTCACAGAAGAGGTCGTTGAACTTCTATAGTCTCGGTCAGAGGTTGAACTGGATCGTCACGGCCGAGCCAACGAACCTGGGCAATTTGCGTACGACTGCGGCCTTCGAGAACACCCATAGAGCCGAGGAAAGCGACGAGCTAATGAGGGTTAAACAAAAGCGGGAAGTGCAACGAGTTGCGCACTCCGATAGGAGCCCTGACGACTGGTCAGCTGCGAGCACCGCGACGGAGAGGACGACATACATGACAGTTTGATCGCACAGGACGCGTTTAGAGAGTGCTTTTAGGCTGACCTTGCCGCCAATTGTGCGCAGGGGAAATTGGTGCTCGAGGAAAGCGTTCCAGCGACCAAGAAAGGGGGAGATGGAGGCTCCAAAGACAAAGAATCGAAGAGTGCGAACAGCGTCCCAAGATTGGGGTTGTTCGTGTGGCTTGCGAGTGAGATTCTGGTTACCCTGAGCGACAAGATCTCCGAGGGCGTTGAGACAACCACCGGTGAGGCTGCAGGTAATGAGACTCGGAGAACGAACAGGGTTTTGCTCTGGACATACGCGAGAGTTTTGTTTGGATGTGCTTCAAAGCTGGATTGGTATGCGCGTGCAAGAGTGAGAGTGGCCATGAATTGTTTACATGGGCCTGCTCCAACTTTTATGTCAGGACGCGACTGACATCATGGTGACGGTGTGGTCGCGGTCACGGCTTTTCCGCTTTGGGACATTTCGGTTCCGATTTTTTTTGATAATGAAAAATCTACAAAAGTCGTAGTTTACCGCTGACTACATTCACCATCTCAACGGGTGCGGGCCCAATGGCCAGCACTGTTCGAACCTCGCCATCCTTGACCACCCGAGCGCAGAGGTTGCGGCGCTTTGCATCAGCCTCGAGCTCCATCAATTGCTTTTCCGATGTTGCTTTGAGTGCAATCTTTGCTTGGCTGAGAGAAATGAGCGGCGTAACAAGCGAAAGAAGAGGGGCGATACCCTGTTCGTTCCCAGTGCCGAACCAGCTACGTACGATGAGATCGGCAAAAAGAAAGTCACAACGTACCTGAGGGTTTTTATTCACAAGGGCTCGGTAGCATGCCAGCGTCGCGGTCCTGAATGGCATCAGTCTTGGTCTTGGTGTGTTTCAGTACTAACCCGCATCTATCTGGTTCCAGGGCCAGACTTGAGGCGCGATTCAGATTACTTACCGGGCAAATATCGTCGCGGGAGACATTTTTAAATCGGTTCGGACGATGAGAACCTTGAGTGGTGTTTCATTACATTGAGCGACACTGTCGAGCAAAGGCTTTACAAGTTTGCACGGCTCGAGTGGACCTGCAGTTATGGCGGCAAGGTCCTGATCGTCCGGCTCAGACTCGTCGAGGATTGCATGGAACGGAGCAGATTTTGGACGTCCAGCGTAGTAGCCGAGTGCTAGGGAGGTCCCGGCCAGAATTGCAAGCGCGACGATATGGGGCGCTGTGAGTTGCATTCGAGTCGCCGTGTGACCGTACACGTGTGCCAGTGACGAACTTGAACTCGACTCTGATCCATGGCGACTACGCAGGTGCGCTCTTTCCACGCTCGACTCGACTCGGTTGCTCATTACACGGCCAGCACTATCTATGGGCCTCGGGCCATTTCCTCCTCCTCGTCGCCTCGCTCCGATACTTTTTGGCGTCGTTAATGTGGAGAAGCGTTTCGGCCTGGTGGTATAAAGGCACGCACCGTCGTCAATCTCCGCCTCGTGCTAACTCTGTGCTCAGCGAGCTTCACTGGGGCACTTGTGAGCTACGCAATCGTTTGCCAGTAAGATTGCGTGTCTGTCTGTCCAACCCATCGCTGACATCGTATCCGCAGAAAGTCGCTGGGGGTCCGTCATTGCTCCGGTATGCACTTGTGTCGCTCATATCTTTCGCAGGCTCCTCAGCCCACTCCCGCCTTCATCAAGAGAGCCCTTCTCGACGAGGTGGGCGCCGAGCTGACATCATAATTGACTCCACTCACCTCCGATGTAGAACGTCCAATACTTCCTGCTCGCCTTCTTTTGGTGGATGTCCAGGCCCATTGCCAGTACGTTACCCGTCTGTCAACTCGCTCGACCTCATTGCGCCAGTCACGCTACTTCCCTACGCTATATTCTCGCTCTTCCACGCGCTCACGTTCACTCGGACCACGTTGATGCCTCAATTCCTGCCCCCTGGCCCGCCCGCATCCGCTGGCGGCCCTCCGACACCCCATCCTCTCGCTAAAAAGCTCCAGGCATGGGTCAAGGGTGCGTGGTCGGCCGACTCGCCTATTGTTTTTGACACGTCACTAGCAAACTACGACTCGGCCATGAAAATCGTCGCCTACACCGAACTCGTCATCGGCGCGCGCGTCGTCTTTGGCACGCTCCTCTTGCAGAACTCGCTGCTTGCGCCAATTGTGTTTGTTCACTTCCTTCGCCAACGCTATTATCAGTCTCCCTTTACGCGTGATGCGATCGCGGTCACGACGAAACGATTCGACGACTTTATTCGCAAGCCTAGCACCCCTCCCGTAGCGGTCCAAATCTGGGACAAGGCGCAGATGTTGGTCGGTCGCTGGGTCGGGACGACGTTGACTCCCAATGGAGCAGAGCCTGCGCCACGACGATGATGATTTCTTGTTGGCTGTTGTAGATGGCAAAGACGGCTCGAAATGGTACAAATGATGTTGGTATGACGCCAGTCCTGTGGAGTCGTATTCTATCCTATTTAATTGCCGCTGAATCGATGGACTGCCCTTTTCATTAACACACCACTATGGCCCAAATCGCCTCTGCAGTCTCCGACTTTTTAAGCGCATTGACCGGGCTCTTCTTCGGGCTACTCAATTCAGTGCTGGCTTTCTTCCAGGCCGTTGTGGTTCTGGGGAAAGATATCCTTGGGACGATTGTGCATCTAGCACAAAGTCTCGTCGCTCTCGTGTTCGGTTTGTTGCAAGGCGTCTATGGCTTCATCGCAGGTGTGTTTGCTCGGATTCCGAGGTTGATGTGTCGCTGACCGGTTCAAGCAAATCTGTTGGCACTCGTTGTGGTCGGGGGTGCATACTACTTTTATACCACGTCGAACCGAGGTCGTAAACGGAGAGCATGAAAATGTAACAGTAGTACCGTGATGTCACGCACCGTTTGCTCCGAGCTCAAGGCTTGCAGTGGATGTCGCGAATCCCCTTACCTGTTCCCCCCCGCGTGCGTTCTCGCCCGGACCCGACCAAGCGCCGCGCTCCGTTTCAATGTCCACTCTATCGAATACTCAGGCTTTCCCGTCGCCCGGAGTATCGGAGACGCGGAAGAAGCAGTCCAAGAGAGACGAGGTATTACTGCTGCTCTCCCTTGACGCGCATCTTCCTCATATTGCAGGCTATCCGCAAAAAAATAGAGTCTGAGCTCTCCCGGAAACGTACGATCTCGACGACAAACAGCATGCGGAGCAGCAAGCGCGGTAGCCGGATGGCCCCCACGAAAGGAACCGTGGCGGCACTCAAGCCCAGTGCTGCCCTCACCGTCCCCGAGAATATCACCGTGTCCGAAGCAAGTCAGCTCTGCGCCGCCAAGCGCACAGATTGTGTTCTGGTCGTCGACGACGAGGAAGGTCTCAGTGGAATCTTCACAGCAAAGGACATGGCTTATCGGGTGCGTCTTGTTGCATGTCCGCGCAAACTGTCCCATCATTTTTATTCCAGGTCACCGCCGAAGGACTGGACCCCCACACCACCCAGGTTCACCAAATAATGACGCGAAACCCAATGGTCACCCGGGACTCGACAAGCGCAACTGAGGCCCTCCAGTTGATGGTCTCGAAACACTTTAGGCATCTGGTATGACGCGTTCAATTTTCTCTCCGTCTTTTTAACATTCAGTGTTAGCCTGTCTGCAACGAGGAAGGAAACGTTGTCGGGCTTTTGGATATCACCAAGGTATTCCATGAAGCGCTTGCCAAGGTAGAGCGAAGCTCTGTCGCTTCTGAGCAACTGTTCGCGGCCATGGCGGGAGTACAATCAGAGCTTGGTAGCGCTGGAGGCAACCCACAGGCGACCGCAATGCTTGCTTGGGCAGAGCGCCTTCGCGAAAAGACTGCACTCCCAGACCTTACCAGTGTGATGGACGTACGCTCTCATCCGGCAACTGTTGGGCCAAAGACGACAGTGCGAGAGGCGGCACGTTTGATGAAGGAAAGGCGAACCACCGCGGTATGCGTGATGGAGACATTGTCCAGTCCTGGCACTCCTGCTACGGAGAAGATTGCGGGCATCTTTACAAGCAAGGATGTCGTTCTCCGCGTCATCGCGGCTGGCCTGGACGCCGGAAGGTGCAGCGTCGTCCGGGTCATGACCCCTCACCCAGACACCGCCCCGCCGACAATGACCATTCACGACGCGCTTAAAAAGATGCACAACGGGCACTATCTCAATCTCCCCGTCGTTGAAGACTCTGGCCACCTACTTGCTATCATCGACGTTCTCACTCTTACATATGCCACCCTTGAACAGGTTTGTGCTGCATTTCCGTGCAACTGGTCAACTCACTGCTCTGCAGATGAACGCCATGACCTCTGGTGACCAAAATGCCCGCCGCTGAAGGTGAAGGCGGCCCGATGTGGGGACGCTTCTTCGATTCTATTGGCATGATGATAACGACTCGTACCTCTCTGGCTCTCGTGCGACCCCGGAGATCCATTCACTTGCTTCGATGCAACATCTCCGCCCGCCGCAATCTCCACAGTCGGAGGTCCACCCCAACGATTCTGCGTCCGTTGTAGACGACGAGCCATCTGCAGTCGGGGGGCGTCATCCGGTTGGTACTGCTTCTGTGGCAGGACTAGCGCCAGTCGACGACGGAACTTATGTCTTCAAATTCCGCACACCGAGTGGGCGTACGCATCGTTTTCAGGCGCGGCACGACAGCGTCGAACATCTGCGAGAAATTGTTGCAGGAAAACTCGCCACGGACCCGTTCTTCACAGATTTCAAGTCGACATCCGACCCCGCGGTTATGCCTGACCCTATCGATTTCCATCTGTCGTACACGGATGCAGACGGCGACAGTGTCTTTATTGCGGCAGGACCACGACGTTCTAGACGCGGTAAAGATTGCGAGGAACTCTGGCGCAGACCGTGTGGGTTCTTGTTATTCAAGGGGGCAAAGGCTGGGGGCCGGTAGCGGCAACTGAAAAGGAAGTAGCGCCTGAGCCTGAGACGCCGCCGCCAGTCGTGGAAGGGGAGAGCCTCAAGTCCGTACTCCTAGAGAGCAAGGCGGTTCCAGCGCGACAGATTCCTGACGACATCATGGGTATCCCGAAGGACTTGATTCTGCCTGCGAGCATTGTAACGCTTGCGGTTGCCATTATCGGGGTGTTCGCTGCGTCGCGCATGTCGTCGAGATTTTGAATTTTCGTTGGAGATTTTACCGCGCTCAAGTAGATACCAGAGTGAATATTCATACGTGGATCAGTAATCATCAGAGCTGATGAAAAGTCATAAGGCCGATCACCGAGTTAATACCTCCGTCCAGCCATATGCCGAAGTCTCAGAAAGAGGAGACTTTGTCCTCCCTGGTACCACATGCCTGCTTGGTACATCTCAGGCTCTTACCCTTATGCAGGCCAACCGCCTCTTTGCTGTTATGCTCGAGGATCTCGTAATGGGTCAATTGTAGCCTTCCTGGGTCCCCGATGCTGACCCAGACATTCAGATGTTACCTTGCAGTCGCACCGTGAGGTATCGCGTAGTCTCTCAGTCTGCGCCGTTTGTCAAACACGGTACGTTTGTGTGTGTTTGCTGCTCCCAGGCTCAGTCTCGACAGGTGCAGCGCAGGTATGCATTTAGTTAACCGACTGTCTTTCTGTTATGTCTACTTTCAGTACACGTTCCTCCTCCTCTGGCGTCCCAAGCTTCGCCCTCACGCCCATCTACTCCCGTCCCAAATGGATCGGGCGGCACCGGAACCAGCACTCCTACCAAGGAAGGGAACCTCTATCTCAGCTGCTTGGTTTGTTCGCGTCAGGTTAGTTCGTTTGCCTCGTCTGAGTGGTTGTTTTGAACTCAGTCATAGATCGCTTCGAGTCGTTATGCTTCTCATCTCAGTTCCTGCCTGGGACTTGGTACCACGCGTCGAACAGCCGCACGAGGCAGCGCGATGAAATCCAAGTAAGTACGCTCAATATGGCTGGTATAATCCTCAACCCGCGCTAGACCATCTTCGGATGCGGGAGGTCGCTCGACGTCACCCGACGATGACTTTTCAGACGATGAGAAAAGTAAAGGTAAATCAAGGACGAAATTAGATGGGGACTTTAATTTAAAGCGGAAACGGGTCAGTCTCTCCTGACAATCGTTGAGCATCTGTGGATGGATGATATAGCAGGATTCTCCTCACACGCCAAACAAAAAACACAAGAACCACAGCGCTTCTGGTTCGTGCCCTCCGTTGTGTATTCGGCATTGGATACTGAGCCGGCGTCTAGGGTCGCCTGTGCATCGCATCAAAGCGGACCCGGATTTTTCAACGGTTTTGAGCCACGTAGGTGGAATCTCGAAGCATAGACGGCACTGGACATTTATTTTGTCAGGCTCTCGCATCTCCGTCCACCAATTCAACAACGTCGAAAGTACCCTCAAAGCTCCGCGATTCTTCCACGGCATCTCTTGTCGAAAGATCGCTGACACCGTCCTCTCGAGGTTATTCTTCTCCACCGCCGGACAGTCCCGGGGCATCTTCGTACAGCGCCAACGGCAGCCCAATCAAGCGCGGACATGCCAAAGATGTGGCCCCGCCAAAGCAACCATCTCCCGCTCGGATGGTCAACGAATATTTTCTCGGTGCGCCTTCCTTTCATCACTGGCGCCGCTTTAAACCCGGTTGGCACAGACGACAGCGGAGACGAAACAGGATCGTCAACGGACACAGACAGTTAGCATTGTTAGCATCTACGCGGAGCATCTATTTGTACTATTCATTCAAGCAATCATTCTGGCGACGACTGTCTGAGGTCTCGTCGAACTGGTTGCTGTGTTGGGAACAGGTGCCACGCTATGAACAAGCAGCTCGCGAGGGCTACGGTTATGTACGGCCAGGTGTGTTCATCGAAAATTGTGTGACGACCACCCCAGTGATGAAGGGAAGGATCGCTGGCAGGAAATATTAGCGGGAGAGACGAGTCGGCTTGCGATTATACAAACCACTGCCCATGCTTCCTGAAGCGGATCTGCAGCGAAAGGTAAGACGCGCGCGGCAGGGGGGAAAAAGTGGTTACATAATGGCCATGGAGATCATATGGACCTCAACTGGGAGTAGATCGTTGGCAACCTCAAGAATTACCGGAAAGATTGGGCCATAGAAAATTCCGATTAAGCTGGCGGAGACTCCATTCTCAATGGTCGACTTGATGAACCACATGAGCAACTGCATTGCTAAGCCCATACCTAAGGACAAGTATCAGATGTCGAGCCATTGCGCGGGCAGAGCTCGCGTACCACTGTGACTTGTCAGTCGCGGAAACGCAGATATCGAAAAATTGCTTACAGGCAAACTTGGATCACATATTTCCGGCGAGTGAAGGAGATTCTAGGCAAGAATGAGGGCCCGTCTACAGCTAATGGAATTCGGCGCACCTTGGGGAGAGATAACTCCACACGACTCGACTGATGCTGATACCGAGCCAAAAGCCCGAGGTCACGTATCCCACCGTATGAGAGTCCGCCTGGCGTTGGGCCAAGAGGTATTGAACAACCTGAGATGCCATTAGGACCGGAATGGATGTAATCACGCCATGTTACCAAGCCCTGCGTGGTGGTCTCTCTGACACGAGAATTAGCATACAATCCCGAGGTCTAAATTAAATATCACGAACGTCCCGCAATAGAAAAGAGCAAATATTGAGATAGCCCATTGGTACGGCATAGACGCGACCAGACGCAAAGCTGTTTGCACCAATGGGTAAGAGCTGCTTGCAATGTCGCCAACTCACGACTTTTAGCTGAGTTGGAGGGGTCATCGCTTGGAGAAGATGTTATTTGAGCCAGTGCTCTCTTCCGATCCGTTTCGAGCTCTTGCGCCGTCGGCATGAACGTGATGGCAAGGAATACAAGATTCGCCGCCGCCAAAGCCTACCTAGGTGAGTAGTATTCATGGCCGCCACGAACCAACCTACGAGGGAGCCGAAATAAAAGTGAGCCCAGCCCCAACCTGCGGCTGCTGTTGCCTGAAAAATGAGCGGAGAAAACCACTGCGCCAAGGCCTGGGAAGTGTGAGTATATGGAATTCAGAGAACAATCAACCCACCCCCAAACTCCAAACGCGTATCCAAGAGGTTTGCGGGGGCATTTCGGACAAAGAAAACAGATTTCTAGTGAGCATATCAAAAATTTGAAACTGTACCCATATCGAACATACGAACAAGGGAGCTTACTAAAGCGCGTCAACACCACAGATAGATGAACCCAAAAAGGCCAAGAAACCGTGGAAATTGCTCTGCCTAAAAGAATGAACGACGTATGCGATGAACATGACGGCTAAACCCCCGCTGAGACCCCATCATAACCAAAATTCACTGGGGATGCGAAGCCTGCAAGGACAAGGACCAAAAATCGAGCTGAGTCGACATCGAAAACCCCATCTGACCCCGGTGGGATCTCGAGAAGAACTTCGGAACAGGAAGGAGCGGGTGGCATGGCCAAGCTCCTTGTATATAGATAAAGTAGAATCGGCCGAGAAAAGCAATAATGCGGGGAACCACCAGAGTGCCAATTGTGAATCTGTAGACTCACCTCAAAGTGACTAACTGTGAAATCGCTTACCCACACATGGTGCCAGCGAAGAGCAATGAACTGGTCAGGTAGCTGAGGTGGAACTGTGCACGAAAGTCTAAAATCCAAGTTCTGAGTTGTTGATATCGGAAACAGCTGACGTACAAGGCAGCGCCGTCCCAGTCACTGAAAAGAGACCGTCAACTAGACGAATGGATAGCAGGGACAGCCTCCACACCTCCGTCACCCCATCCGTTGAGAAAATATCTACACAAGATTGAGCGCTGGGAAAAGACATGCATCTATGATAGCATACTGGAAGAGCGCGCTGGCGAGGCGCCATTTGAGACGCAGGTCGTTGGGAGGGCTCTTTGCTTCAAAGTAGGACTCGCAGTTGACGGCGGTAACTGTCGATGTGGTTTTCGGCGAAGAAAGAGTAAGCTCGTCCTGGTGGCGCCACGTAGACGAGTGAGAAGAGGTATGAGCAGTCGACACGGGCGTTGGGTGGTCGATGGGGCATTCCGCGTCGTCCACAAGTGCGCTTTCATCCCGAGCAAGCGGGGAGGGTCCAGATGTGAAGCTCAGAGTGGGCAGGAAGTTTTGGGGACGAATAGAGCTTCGGCGACGACCCCGGAGGGCAGACGCTTGACAGAGATCGACGGTGGCAAAGGGTTGCAAGCTCATGTTCGCTGCTGGTTCTGAGTGAGCCTAATGCCTTTAAGCAAAAGCTTTCCCCGTCGCGCGAGACTTGGCTCGGACTCTGTCGGCCTAAAATTTATGTTTTGCAGCATATGCGCGTCGAAAGTTTGATCGGGGACGTTGGAGAATCT
>JARIHP010000273.1:0-26870 GCA_029282125.1 Mycena amicta | reverse complement strand
TGACTCGGAGGAGTGAACACAACAAGATTAATATCCCGTGGCTTGGTGCGTAGTCATGGCGTCGGTAGTGGCGCACTCTGAAATTCACCGAATTAGTCGCCGAGCTCGACGACGTGAAACAGACATTGGTCAGATATCCAAAGTCTGTCCCGCACGCAAGCGGTGATACCCTCATCAACTTTGAGCGGTACCTTCATGTCGCTAAGACAATCCACAAATACGAAGCCGTTCGATTGGAACGTAATCTCGTGCACATTGCGTACATTCAACGCGAACTTCAAGTAGAGCGCATCAAACCTGATGAGGAGAAGGTACTGCGGGATCGGAAGAAGAAGGAGCAGGAGGATCATGTGAATCGCAAAGATGAGCTACGGCGTTTGGGTTTTGGTTCTGGGTCACCTAAATCCAACAAGGAGAAGGTACTACAAAGGGCCCAGACGAGCCGGGTGCACCTGGACTCGATGGATGCGGCCTCCTGCACCACAAACAAACACAGCCCACAATCCTCTCTCCCCTGGACAATCATGGTCCAACGGACCACACCAACAATGGCTCCTATCCTGAGCTAGGGTATGTGCACTAGTGCTGATACATTCCCGCCATTTGACTGAAGCATCCACAGAAATGTTTCTACATCTCCACAGCCTGTTCTTCCGGCAGACCTTACTGCTTGGGATGATCATCTACCAGGTGGTGGTACCATTGTCTCCGTATACACACCAATCCGCGCTGAGGAGTGGTGGCTTGAAACTGTCTGGCCTGACCAGGAGCAACTTCATCAAGAGCTTCAGTCATTTGACTGTGCTGGACCATTTGCATGCCAGCTTTCCCCCACTCAAGAAGCCCTAGTTCTCTTTGCCCGGCCACACCCCGATTTGACCAACCTGCTCCACACACTGGCAAATGACTCTCACTTACCAGTCCTCTGTCGGCCTCCTGTTGAAAATCCGCTGGCAAATGCCATTGATCCTGGTTTGACACGAATGGAGAGGATGCGCGGGGGTGGAGATGGGTCCGACTCTGAATCGTCTCATTCCACAGCTACAGTGGAACTACAGAGGGGGGAGTCGAAAGGTAAAGGCAAACCAAAAGAAGAGAATGTTGCCACTGTGCCAGAGGGCCCTTCCTCCATCCCTCCGCCAACTGTATTGGTTACACACACACCAGAAATTCCAGGGTCAGCCGCCTGGAAGCTGAAACAAACCCTTGCATGTATCGAGGTTTTGATGAAGAACAACAAGGCAAACCACCAACTCAAACCAATCCGGCTATACATGAAGTTTCAGGTATGCCAATATGCCAATTGTTTTTACATCTATACTTACACAGGCTGACCATCTAAAATAGTTCAAACGTGTTGACCACAAGAATGAACCCCGCGACTGTGTAGCCTGTACCAATGTGAAAGTTCAGTTTGATAAGAACACCTACTTCCTGGACCACTCATATAGCAACATGGGGTTCATTGTTCATTGAACCAACTCCATCCGTGATTGCTCCATGTAGGTTCCCTGGTTGATTGCTTGATCTCGGTTGAGATATTGTAGATCTATCCACCCTGAATATCAGGATCTAGAGTTTCACAACAAAAGGAGATAAGAGAGCAGAGTCAGAGCACCCATGGGTGGTGGTATGCTGAATCTTGGACCTACAGCCACGGGGATGTTAAAGGTGGAACACACACGAGGGAGTAATAATGCATATTGAGGAGAGAGAGCAGACCATCTAGGTGAGTTCCATCCAATTTTTCTCGACTTGTGAGGCTTACACATGGGATCAAAGCCCTCTTCCAAGTGCTTTGTTGAGTCAAGCCTTGGCGAAGAGGGGAACAAACCCTCACAGTAACTTTCGATCCTGGGACCTCACATGGTATCCTACCAAAGATCGCCTGGATAAACCACATGCAAGCCATGTTTGGCTTTGATCTGGAGTTGGATTTGAAGGCTTCCTCAGTAGGTGCTTAGCATCTGGCGACACCGTCCTAAATAATACTTAGACTGTTTATAAGTCAGCACTACCACCAAACGACATTGGCTGTTTTCTTCGGAACCAGGTTATGGTCTGGATCAACCAAACAGCCCCATTGCAGGGGGGAGCTCGTCGGGAACCACCCAAGATTCAGGGCATAATGCTCATAACTTCGGTATGTATGCATGCATCTGCAATTGCCAAGTTGGCTGTGAGGCATTCTGAGCGTTTGCAGACCTATATCTCGAATGTTTTCACTGATGAAAGCCTGGAACTCGACGAAAGCATCGGATTAGACATGTACTCCGACTCAGATAACTTGGAGGTCACACGTGCGTCCGAAACAACAATACTTCCTGAGGGTCAGGCACTAACTCACCCTAAAGAATCATCTCCTGCTTCATATAAACCGGAACAAAGTGTTGCGAACAACTACGTCGGAATCGCCAGGTTTCCTACAACTACGAACATGGCAAGCACCAAAAACAACCCATGGAAGCGATTTCTCCAGAAGCTCAAGGCCACCAAAGAGGAGAAAATGGGAGAGCTGCCAGTGTACGACATCATCTTACCCCAAGCAGCAGTCACCCAACAGTGGATGGGTCCGCTTTGGCCAAAAATGAATGAGCAGTGGAAGAGGTTGCCCTCAACAGCTACTGATGCCGCCGTGAGCTGGAAGCGAACAGCAGCTACTGTTCGTCATATTACAGACCACCGGCCCCCAGCCCAGGATGCGGAATCAACACTAGGTAGCACATCGTCCAGCCCGGCAGTGACCTCAGGAAATGGGAATACTATCGATACTACTCTCACCACACCCTCCCGCCTCCCAGAGTGCAGGGAGCTCGGAAGATTCAAAGCCGGTAGAGATGGATATCGCCGTACCTCAGCAGGGCCTGCTCGGTCTACAGTAGCCGTTGGTCCAAGGTCGGCATGGCGCATAGCACCATGTGGCATCAGAATCATTTTGCTTCGCTCCCATAGGAATTATTTGTACCTTTCGGGAAAGTCAAGTCTGAGTATTAGTCAAATAAAAGCACTCGGATACTCTCCGGGTGATTTCGAGATGAATCGGCCTCCAGAGCTCCGAGATGCAATACGACTGGGTTCCCCGAACAAGGAAAAAGTAATTGAAGCAGCGTCGCTTGAAGAAACAAAATGGTCCGTCACGGTCGATGGCATTAAATGCATCGAAGTCGCCGACGAGACGCGCAGCTCAGTGGAACCCCACTGGTTCCGCGTGTCAGAAATAGTCACAATAGTGCACTTGTGGAGCTCTGTGCAGGATGGAGAGCGGATATTGCCCCGATATTGCCCCGCTTAAATATCGAAAAAGGAAGAAATCAGCTGCTTGACCGCAAGGGAGCGGAAAACAATGACCGAGTCAAAGAAGTTAAAAGGATTGCTCGGATATTCGTTGCCAAACGAAGGAACTGAACTATTTGCCGCAAATCACCGTCGATGTGGCTCTCATACTATTTCCGCAATACATACATGGATCCTGCGCATCGATGAGATCAAGTTTGAGTCCATGGTTCTGAGACGAGACGGTACACATACGGCTAACATGGCCAGATTTCCTCTTTTCAATGTGGGCATCGGCCCTAGACCAATAGTCGTCGCCTGTGAGGCAGCCATATTGCCAGTCATCACAGTACTCCGGCACCACCATCACGATGAACCGGGGGTCATCGGTGAGGGGGCAGGGTTCAGGTGGGTCTTCGTATGAAATAAGGAAAACGAACGCTTCTAGGGTCGTGTTTGGCAGGAGGATCTCAGCACAGAGCTCGTATGACGGGTGGTCGTTGAGAGCGAGGTGTGTGAGGCTGGGAAGCGTCAGGATGCGCCGATAGCCCTCGGCCGGGGGACTGTGGGGTTCGCCACGCAGGCCCCCAACCAGCTCGAGGTGAGTGAGGTGCACCAAAGAGGGAAGACATGCAAAGTCGGTGTAGAAACTGTGGAGGTGGAAGTGCAAATGACGCAGAGGTGGAGGCGATGGCTCTTCTCCATCCTCGGAGGATTGAGAGGGCGAAACGGCGAGCAGAAAGTTGTTATCGAGCCAGATGTGGTAGAGGTTCTCGACTCCGGTACACGCAGTGAGGATCTTGCGGATTCCGGACGCGCGTAGGGCGGGAGCCATTATGTTTTTCACAGCACTGTGAAGAAACTCCGGACCCTTGGTCTTGACGATCCGGCGGAAGATTTTCATATCGCACTCCGGAATGCCTTTAATGGGTGGGAACTCGCCGGTAGGAAAGACCAGGGTTCGATACAAAAGTGGTTCAGTCCTAAGGAGGTCTTGAGCTTCTGAAGTACGGCTTCACACCGAGCACTCACCATTGCTTCACCCTTTTCGCCACGAGAACTAGCTGTGGAATACATGTGGGTTGCGAGAGGGCTGCCATCTCAAAGATGGAGCATTCAAGCTCGGGTGGAAGTATGGGTTCCGGGTATGAGTCCATAATGTCGAAACGCCAGACAAGTCAACAGAAACAGATGGTGGCGAGAGCGAAGATCATCATGTCACGCGTCGCACGCGCAAATAACCTCGCCAGAACCTCCAAGGTCCGAAGCAAGAAAGGGCTACTTCGAGCGTCCAAACAACGTGAACACGACACAAAAACAGTTTGCGTCGGAGTCTGTGCGACTACTGGATGAAGCCCCTGCCAGAAACGCAATGCTGGTCGAGGAGCCGGCGGCCCAGGGTCTGTGGATAGTGGTCAACGAGCAGCAGCTGGAGAAGCGATTGCGAATGTGGACGGCCACTGAAGCCTCAGGGACACACGCGACCAGCTCACGAACGGAGACGATGCTTCTAGGAATAATTATCCCGACGTCTTTGCCGACATCCGCCCTCAGACCTGAAGCCTTGCTCCTCTAGCGCTGACACTGGCACGGCTTCAAGTTGCAGCTGCAGCTGTCTTTTTTTATACCTCAACAAGCACTCACCCTCCGCCAGGCTTTCAAACCAAGGACTCTTTGGCGGCCATCGTCTTCAACAACTCCTCAGTGACTCTATACCTTCTCTGCCGCGTGTTTGCCCTCTTGTCCGAGTCCTCTCTGGAGCTGATGTTCTGGTATTACAGCTCCAAAGTCTGCAGATCTGTAAGGTAATGTAATGTAATGGACTGCGCGGCCCTCTTGTCGTTTACAACCGGGACGACTAACACGCTCATCTGTATGGTACGTGCCGCTCGCATCTGCCTCGAGCTAGTAGCAACTGCTGACGCGCTGACGACGCGTCCGTGTCCCCCAAATTGTGGCTCATTTTTTACCAGGACACCATTTTAGCACTGCGACTGGTACCACGGGAACGTCCCCCGTAGTTCACTTGCTTCCGATACCGACTATCTCCGGTAGGAGTCTACGACGCTATGCCGGAGGCGTATGTCTAATACTGACACCTCTGCAGCTGACTTGGCTTTACTAGACGACGTCGCAGCTCTCGGTTCGCGCAGGGCTTGCGGAACCGGTACTAGTAAGTTCGAGCGACCCGGGGCCGCGCACTTGTGTCTCTTTTATAGTCGTTCTAACACGACATCCTAACTGGATCCTCCACTGGAACATTTCCCTTCAAGGCCTTGCTGCAGACTCAAACTTGAGCTTGAACTTTCTTATGACTAGCTACATCGACTTCCATCTCGAACTGTGCGTCCCACTACTCTCCCCGCCTCATCCATCCCTCGCGTAGCGGCCTTGCTATCGTCCTGCGGAAAAAAACACCGAATCACCAACCCGTCTGTTAAGTACGTTGCGTTTTTTTTTTTTCATAGTAAGACGAGCCTCCGACTTCGAGTCGTTGAATCTGCAGCCGATTGTAACGAACTCTGCTCCATCGACCCCGCTCTTACCTCGGATGAGCTTTAAAACCGCCTTTCTTTATATAAGTTTTACACAAGGCTAGTGCTACACTATCGTCCCAGTGGAGACCAACAATTTCTGTGATCCGTGCTTGTTTCGTAACCACGGCTCATGATGTCCCTCGCCGCCCTCGCCCAGGAGCTAGTCGACACAATCCTCGACTTCCTGCATTCCGACCACCATAGTCTCCTCCAAGTCAGCCTCGTCGCCCGCAAATGGGTTCCCGCGACTCGATATCACCTCTTCGAACGCGTCATGCTCAGCCTCGTCCGCCATCGCGGCTCGCTGGGTGGAACATATGACACGGCCCGTCCCTTCCTGGACCTCTGCCGCTCGCCGTTGTGCACGATATTGCCCAGTATCCAGGAGGTCTCGATAGCCGTTGAGGTCGAACGGGCGCCGAACGAGCCTGGGATCATCGAGGAGCTCATCGAGCTGCTCGGGTCGTCGCCAGTCCGGAAGATGCACTTCCTGGACTTGAACCATGCGATATCGACATCCAGACCACTCGCTTGGATTGCCCCGAGGCTCCCCCACCTGCAGGACTTCACCTACAATAGTACCACGCACTTTGTGCCGGATGCATTGTCGCTGGTCACTGCGTTCCCCGAGCTGTGTCGTCTGGCGTTATATTCCCGATCCTCCCATGCAGCAACGAGGAGGATATTCTATCCTCCGTACCCAACCCTCCCTGGTGCAGCACCATTCCGCCACCTCACCACGCTGCGCGTCCGCTTTCTCAGCGAGGAGGTCGACAGACTCATGGCGTGGTTATTGACCCTCGGCGACGACATTCATCTGGAGACGCTCGACATCGTGCTGTTCTTCGAATACCACTCTGGCTGGGGCCCGGTCGACAACCTGAACGCGTTCTTCAAGACCCAGGGCCATTCTCTGCGAACGCTCATGATGCAGGTACAGTACGATGAGATCGAGGAGGAGATAGGCGAGCTCGCCCGAGTTTCAAATGTGAGCAAGGGTAATCGTGCGTGGCTTCATTTTCCCTCAGGCTCCCGCCTTATTCGTCTATTCTAGTCGATCTCAGTCCGTTCACCCACCTCGAAACCCTCTACCTCAATCTACACCACGTCTCCGCACTGCTCGCCGCGGTAGCCTCCGTCACCAGCACATCGCTCACATCTCTCGAAACCGCCTTCAAGGAATGGCCATACTGGGATGACGCCCCTTGCGGCTGCGACGGGAGTGAGGTGGTGGAATTCTCCGACTTGATGGCTCGCGACGGTTTCAAGCAGCTCACAAGTTTTATCGTCCGCGTCCCATCGTTCTTTGGGCCGCGTGGGCTCGAGGCGCTCTACGGGTATTTCCCGCAGTGGGACAAGGAGACCACCGACGTTCTTCAGCTCTTGTTCGTAGATGACGACCGGTATCCCGAAGGCGCGATGGAGCGGGATGATGTACGGGACATGATGTTTGGTATACACCGATTGCGATTGTGATTTAGCTGCAAATCTTTAGAACGCGAGGACCTAAAGCACCATCGAATTAGACGACAACTGTGGTGTCTAGTGTGTGTAGTAGGAGTATATGTGTAGCTAAGCATGTAAGGTATCTCGAAGCCTTAATCGGAGAATACAGTAAAGTACATTTTTTTGGTCCAGAGCCTCATCTCATATCTTCTCCATTCGCCGTTGAGCACGAATCGTGCGCCTCCGGGCAAACCAGTGGAACAGCGGAATGGTAAGGCAGGAGATGAACGTCCAGACGAACAAGACGGCAAAGTTGATCCCAACTGCAAAAGTGCATTCAGCTACCGCTAGCCCAACGACAGCGCACAAAACACACCTTCGTTCTTGGTCCTAAAGACGATAGCCCTGACCGCTCTCGAGATGTTGTACATCGGGAAGACATACCCATAGCGATAGACATGCGGCAGGGCCGCGATGGGGAAGACACACGCCGCGACGTTGGTGATGATCCAAAGCATGAGGAAGAACGGGACGAAACGGATTGTTAAGAGGAGGAGCATAGCTTCGAGTGCGAGCCCACACGCCAGCATGCCGATGAAGTTGAGCATCCAAAACACGACGAAGCCTGCCGAGCCGAAGACGCGGTCGAATGGGAGTTGGAAGGCGCGGCTGAGGAGGGTGTAGAAGAGCGCGACGAAGAAGTACGCGACGAAGGACGTGAGGAGGCGTAGGAGGATGAGGGAGCGCAGGGTCAGGGTCGTTTCGAGGGAGGCGGCTTGTCGAGCAGCGGCGGTGACGTTTACGATGAAGAAGGCGAGGATGAGCAGGTAGATGAGACCGACAAAGGTCACGGCGCTGGCACTGTTAAGGTCGTTGTTAGCGTTGGTCGTTTCCCAAAAGGCGTACGTACACAGGGACGTCGAACGGACGGAGGTTGACCGCAGAGAAGTATACTGGGCGGGAGACTATCGCTGGTGCGGTGGCCAGCAGCTGCGGCAGGTTGGCTGCAGAGGAGATGTTCTTCAGGAAGCTCAGTCCGAATTGGTAGGTGATGGCTTCGAGCTGGGCAGAGACGATGCGGACGTGGAGACGGCTGTGAAGCTGATTGGACTCGAATAGGAAGGTGTGCAAAAGACGCACTAGATGTTTTCGTTCCGCGCCTCGGATCCAATGAAGGTGATGGCGTTGGTGGAGTTGTACGATGCGTCGGCTGTGGCGACGGCAGACGTGAGATTTGCGCTGGCGCCAGCGTTTACTGCGAAACGTCGTCAGACTACAGAAGGGAGGCGGACGGAAGTCAAGAGGACGCACTCGTTATCGCATACCAAGTCTTCTCGTCGACGATCTGGCTTTCGATCTGCGCGATACCACCAAGGAACTCGCTGGCTGGGACGATCCTCCAAACGACACCCGTCGAACCTGGGTCGATGGAACTGAGCGCATGCGAGATGCTCTGGCCAACAATCCCGCCGTCAAAATCCTAGCCCGAGATTTGAGACACGCGTCGTGGACAAGAACGAGACAACGCACCACAATCCATCCATGTAACGGATGATGTGGAGAGCTCCACACGGACCCCCAGTATATCGAGAAGATGGCGAATATGGCGACGCAGAGCGCGGTGACCCCGCCAAAGACAGTTTTGAAGTAGACTGCGCGTGCTGCTGCCGCGGCTGGGGTCTTGTCCAGGAACCGTGCATTAAACGCGGGGGGTTGCTCCAACTCTAGATCTTTCTCCTCGGCGTGGGCAGTGGTAGTGGGAGACGCCGGTGGCTCATGAGAGCTTAAGACGCGCTTGTTTTCAAAGGACGCGGAAGGCATTTGTTGGGAGCGAGCGGGAAGACCGGGAAATGAAATCAGGGGGGGCGGGATTTATAAACTGGCGCTCCATCCCGTTCAGCCGGTCATTGGAGGTTAGGGGCGGTCAGCGCGACGTCAGCATTGAGGCTAGCCGACGGTAAATCGGTGGAAATTCCCGATGCGGACGGCCGGGATGACAAGACGGTCATCAGTCAGCACCCGGATTGCAACTCGAAAAACCATAACACCGTCCTGGGATTTGGTTTGCAGAACTTGGTACGTGAATTCGAGGACCCTACGCCTCGTTCGAGTCGACTTCATGCACAATAATCGTCTTGTTGGCCGTATTTGTTGGCCGTATGACCGAGGGTGGTCTGCAATCACGGTCGAATGATTACTTGGCACGGTTGCTCCAGACCAGAGGTCGCCCGAGTCTCCTCGCTCAGACTGTCTCTGTGTCTCTGTCTCCGACGGCGCTGAACGAGATTCGTTGAATGTCGCGATGCAGTGGAAACTGAAAACAGACAGCGACTTTCAGTCATCGCCAATATCCTCGCAAGCGCCCCAAGCCCATCCATCTAGAGCTCACGGTCCTCTGCCCACACAACCAGATCCCCCCGCCCAGTGCTTTCCGTTCCGTTCTGTTCCATTCCATTCCTCTCTTCTCTCCTCGGCCTCGCGAGCCCCAAGACTCAGTGAGCCCCAAGACTCAGTGAGCCCCAAGACTCAGTGAGCCCCAAGACTCAGTCCCTCGATACGCAAAGGCTGCGTCACTGTGTGCAGCGACACTGGTTGACCACGACCCAGTGGAAGGAAAGGGAGGGAAAGGGATTCTCGTCATCAACCAGGGGGACAAGCCCATGGGCCATAGTATTACAGGCGATGAAGATGGAGCCCGCGAGCACGTTCCATGTACATTCTGAAGCGCGAGTCAGCCACAGAGCCACGCGTAATGAAAGGGGACGTACTAGATTGCAATGATCATGAGGCACATTGGATTCGCCGTAGTCCAAACCAACGGCGCGCAAGTATGCGACCTTCCCGACAAACAGCAAACACCCTCCGGCTCATGATCAGACGAAGATGGCTGAGCTTCAACGCGACGTCGCTAGGCCACAGTCCCAAATCCCTCATTCCGAAGGAGGTTGCGACGATGCGATAAGGGGCTGGCTGGGCTGACTCTCAAGGGTAACGCAGAATCGCCCGGTCCGTCTGTTGTCCCTCTGCAGCATTGACAGAACGGAACGAGTGGTCGATGATATGATGAGCGGCGGTCTATGGTCGGCGGACGCGTACGGGCGGACGATATATGTGTGTTTCTGCGAGGCGGATATGTGGCAGAGATTCACATGTATCTTGTATACACTACAGGGTACGTTAATAGTGGAAGATAATACAAGACAGTGCGTACCCACCAATGGAGAAAGCTACAAATGGCAATGGCTCCTTCCTACGTTACACCTTCGTCCGCTGGAGAAGCACAGAAGTGTCGGTCCGCGGGCGAGCGTAGACCCGGGCCCGCTCGGCGCCTGAATGAAACGACGCGCCATCCACTCCTCGCTCATCTCAGCTCGGAGACGGCTTCGTCTGTCTCATCCTTCGGGGAGACTGAATGGAGACGGAATGGCCAGCCCCACAACTGGACGAAGGGCGACGAGACGGTCCATGAGCGTGTCGAAAACGGTCTCCGTGGGTTCGTGATGGAGGCGACGGCGTTACGCTCTGAGAGAGATGTGTTTGGGACTGAGACTTGGGTCGAGGGACGTTGTGGTAAGAATAGTGGGATTGAGCGGGAAGGGTGCCGTTGTACCCCGTCGAACGAGTTGGCGACGTTCGTCTCTTGCCGGCGGGACGAGTGAGAGCTATCTGTACGCAAATCCTCGTCAGCACCAGTTTTTTTCAGCAACGGCGCACGCACCTTTCAGCCCCCGCAACCTATGTAGCTCTCCGTTCTTGGATACACGACTCGGAAGGGTACCTGACGAAGGAGCATCAGCACTCCTCACAAGTCGACGACGAACGACGAAGAAGTCAGAAAATACGAAAAGGTGTACGCCTCGCACCGCCGCAAGGACGGCGCTTGTATTTTATGGGTGTAAAAACATCATAGAGTCGATGGGTGGGGGTGAGGGACGTACCATCTTTGCGTTACGGGCGACCTGAAAGGAATTCAGCGACCGTCGTCCAAGGGGGCAACAAAAAAAAAAGAAAGGGAAATGGTCAGGATAACTAGGATTATGGTTTGAACACATCGTGCGGGTGCACTCGTATACAAAGGACAAATATTGTCTTCATCCAAGGAGCAAAGGGAAGGGCACTCACCAACAGTGGTGGGAGTCGGGAGACAAGATGTGTAGTTGCCATGTGATGTCACGTCGTCCCACGTTGCTCTCAACCAACAACACGCCCATGTTCGACATTGCATCCGGGCTGTGCGCATTCGGCTTCAGCCTCCTTCCGCACATTCGCCTCTATGATACTGGGGCTCGATGGGTTCATTTCCGCTCCGTCCATGCTGTCGAATCACTGGATATCTCGGGAATAGCACTCGAAATCGATTCGGAACCGGAAGACTGTTGACATCTCAGCTCAAATGCGAAATGAAAAGATGCTCTCCCTGTCTCTGTCTCGAAAGTAGCTTCTGGGGTGGGGACAAGTATGACTGGTGGACGACGGCGCGAACAGACGAAGGCGCGAACAGGATCCAGTATCTCCGAACTTGAAGCCTTTCCTCCTCTCGATCTCTCTCTCTCACACACAGCCAAAGAGCAGGGTCCAGCATCCTCCGAAGCCTTTCTGAATCTCCGCCCAATCTCTCTCACAAAACCAAACCCGTCACTCCACTGATCATCTCAACTACCTCCTCCGCAACTCGGATCTTTGCTCGGACGATGACGATGGATAGCAATAATGCACGGACGGGCTAGCATCCCGGGCCCATTGTTTCTATTCTGAGCTTACACCCCTTTATAAGGCCAGCCTGCATCTCCCTTCCGCAGAATCACTACACTACACTACATCCTCCACTGAACTTTTAATCCCTTTCTTCTCCTCGCCTTTCAACCCCCATGCGCACTACCATCATGAAGTATGTCTCGTCTCGTCCCGCTTTGCTGCTTTGCTTACTAGTAACCTCCATTCATTTCCTGCCGTAGTGAAATCATCATCGTCTCCCTCAGCGCCCTCCTCCTCAGCGTCCTCTTTTGCTTGTACATGGTGCTGTCCAGCCTCCTTCGCGCGCCCAAGGACACAGTCACCGACGAGGAGGCGCTGCTAGCCATGGACTCGCGATCGGCGGCTGGTTGTTCTCGCTCCGCTGTGAACGAGAGTCTGAGTCTTGCGTTGGTCGCCGGCGTCGCGGTGCAAGATGAGACGGAGTTGCACACGCCCTCTGTGTCGGAGGAGCCACAGAACGGAAGCATCCAGAATGTGGCAGCCATGCAGCAGAACAAGGCGCTCCGACTCGGGGTCGTCACACAATTGCCCTCCCGCGCCTCGATGGATTCACATTCAAGTTCGGCATCCGAGTCGACCTCCGCAGGTCTCGAGGACAGTCCTTCATTCCCGAGCTCCGGGCCTCTCCACGACATTCCTCACCCTCAGCCGTCAGACTCCGATCCGTACACGGCACAGCGCTGGGCGCTGGGGCGACGTTGATGGTATGCACATCGGACTTTGTTTAGTAATCTGGACATGGATTTTAAGAACTCTCGAACTTTAACGGACATGAAGTTGTACTACCCTACTCATGGCGGACTTACTTAGACTGTACTTCAGTAAATTTACGATCGATGCTCGTCGCGGCGTCCCTAATATTTGAAACCCCCAACGCGAGTAGGGTGCAGTGTTTATTATTTTGTCCGGCGGGAGGTTCAATCTCGGTCTTGTCTTGTACGTTTGGTCTTTGAACCGATAAACACCGAGAGGTGATTCGTGTTGTTATCTTAGATAGGCATTGCGTCAACAAGTTCGATGGCTAATCTTACGCCAATGCTAGCGAATCCCGCTGCAAGTCGCACTCTCTTGCGCGAATCTTGCGAATTCCAACACTCACAGGCGAATGAATGGAACTCGGAGCTCCGTCGCGGTCGTTGCATCTCTGCGGCGCGTAATTGAAGAGCGTTGCTGGGAGATTCCAGTTTTTCGTCACTGGCAGTCGTTGACGGTAAGCTCTGTAGGTGCCTATTTGCTTGAGCGGCTACTTGACGTTGCTCCGACAGCGATTCCTCTTTGCCCCCGGCCAACAACTTACAAGGCCCTCGTTCCTTCCATGCCATGCCTCCACACGCCGCCATTCATGATTCATCTCCGTGTCTCCGTGTCTTGGCCCGCCCACGGGGTGGTTATGGAGATCATCCAGGTCCGTCAAACCACAATACATACTTGACTCCGATTCTGCCAGTGGCGCGCCAAGCCTTCTCCCATTGCCGCGGTAGAACGCAACTTCAGTAACCCAGGGAACCCCGCGCCATGCCACCAGAGAATCTTAAGATCTTGCATCGCGGCTCCGACGGTGAACTGCTTCCGAGTACTATAGCCCTGTGACCATTGTTGAACGTCGCCTCCGAAATTGTTCCTTGACGTGAGTCTTTTGTGTGTGAAGAGTGCTATTTATCTCATTTCTTTTGCGTTATTCTAGGTTGTCTATGTGCTGCGAGGCCCGTATCCATAGTTCGGACGCGTTTCATTGGAGACGGACGCGTCTCATCGCAGACGGACGCGTCCCCTCGCCTTCCCGCGCGGTCCTTTATCGTGCACGTGATCGTTATGTCAACACGTGATGTGACACGCACACTCAAGCTCTCCAAAGCTTCTCATCTGGTCCGCTGTAATGCACCTCCCGACTGGATGGTTTCTGCGTCCTGCCCACAATGTCGTCCTCTGTTCGCCCCGCCTACCGCTGCACTGGTCATGGAGTGCGAAGAATGGAACTGTGGGTGTCGTCCGGGGGCACGCGGCATATTCGACCCAGTCGACGGGATGAGGCAACCCGTTCAAACGCAGCAACGAATGGGTCTCAGGCTTGGCTCGGACAGCCACCTTGATCGAAGAAGCTAAAGCGCCGCCCGTCATTGGGTGTCGATATGAATCCTCTCTCCCACATGCCACGCGCTCAAGATCTCCGCCATTGCGTGGTTGCCCATAGCCACGGAGAACATTTTTTCGTTCCTGATTCTGGGTGCGTATCCGAGTCGTATTCGTGGGCCACCGCTAAAACGAAGGTACGGTTAGGTCTTCGTACTCTTCCACACCCTTCATTACCGCGGGCCATCTGCACGGATGGCGACGAGATGCACCAATATGAGGACTCCCACCTCCACGTGGATCTCAACTGACAGGTTCTCAGCAAGAATACTATGTCTGCGTCTAACACAATCTAATTCTGACTCTCCCGGACTCACACAAGACCTGAGATCTGAGAAGCTCGATGGCGTCACAATTTCCCAAGCACCAGTCTAACCGTCTCCGATGCTTCTTCAATGAGTCGTGGTCGCACGATATCCCGGCACAGACTCCAAAACGGACCTATATCCAGGCAACCCGCAGACAACCCGAACATCCGCGGAAGCCCGAAAACCATCGCCCATCTAACATACGTCCGTTGGTGGGAAATATACACGCACATCATAGACGCGTGAGTCTTCGTTGGAATTCATCATTCGACGGATCCGCCGCCTGCGTAACTGTCCTAACTGGCACATGCAGCAGGTGGTCGATTTTGACTAACCCTGCCATGTGCGATTGGCTACAGCTTTCTCTCTCCTGCCTCAAACTCCACTGCCGCCTCACACTCCACTCCCATATCCCGTCTTTCGGGACCGACGTCGCGGCTTTTGCGCTGCTGTTCTAGATCTTTTGTGCTTGGAAAATGCTCTCAATGCCATTGGGTGTTCTTCCGACCACATACATCTCCCAATCGGCCATCCTCCAGTCGCTATAAAGTCTCATCGGAGTTGAGTGGTCTATTCAGTGCTCACCGTCCTTGATCAAAGGCGCAGCAAGCATGAAATCGCTCTCTGTTGCCCTCCTCGCCGCATCCCTGGCGCTCGGCCGCTTCAACGATGTCAGCCTCAACATCGTCAACTCCCCAGGCGCGCCTGATGGGTTCCCCCGAAGTGCGTATTCTCTTTCTTTCTTTCTTTATTTCTAGGAACGATACGAGATCGCTCATGGCCGCTTTTTGCAGCCTTGATTACCGCGAACGGCACTTTCCCCGGCCCTCTCATTCGCGCGAAGAAGGGCGACACCCTCCGCGTGACCGTGAACAACAAGCTCGTGCGTCTGTTCATGCTTGGTTTGGATTAACATTAAGCCCGCGCTTGGACAGACCGACCCCTCGATGCGTCGCAGTACTTCCATCGACTTTGACGGCATATTCTTCGACACGGCCAACAGCTACAACGAGGGAACACCCTTTGTTACAACTTGCCCTCTTGGCCCGAACACCTCGTATACCTACGGTGATCATGAGCCTCGCTCCTTGTTTCCACCCTAATCGCCATTGTATAGTTCTCCCGCTGACGCAAACCGGTACCTACTGGTACCACAGCCAGTTGAGTGTGCAGTACGCCGACGGTCTTCGTGGCCCGCTGGTCATCTACGGTGCGTTGACCACAATTCCTCTTCCCTCTGCTGTGCTCACAATTGCTCGTAGATGACAACGACCCGCTCAAGAACCTCTACGACGTCGACGACGAAACGACCATCTGGCAGGTCGGCGACTGGTGGCACAACACCTCGACCGCCAACCTCGCGTCGTACATCCCGTCCGAACTCATCCCCGTGTCCGACTCGTGTGTTTCTCTTCTTCCTTCTTTGTTTCGTTTGACATCTAAGCCGGTGTACAGTGGTACCTTCAACGGCGCCGGACGCTACAACACGGGTCCTCTGACTCCGTACGCCGTGAGCACGGTGAAGAAGGGCCTTCGCTACCGATTCCGTATAATCAACATCTCCACCCGCTCATCGTTCACCATGTCGGTCGATAACCGTGCGTTATCTCTCTCTCCGAGTCCTCCTTCTCGATTTCCATGCTGAACAATTCTCGCAGACAATCTGACGGTATACATTTCCTCTGTTAGGTTCGATTGTTCTGATCTCGCCTTCCCGCCATAGATCATTGCTGCCGACGGCATGTTCATTTTGTTTGCGGTTTGGATCAACCAGTCACTCAACTTTTTCACAGGCGTCGAAACTGTCCCGCACACCGTCAACCAGTTCATCGCCCATGCCGGGCAGCGCTACGATGTCGTCATTACCGCCAACCAGCCCGTTGCAAATTACTGGATCAGTGCGTTCTTTGCCTTTCGCGTTTTAATTACTGGCTCAGCTTTCAATCCTAGACGCCGTCATCAGCGGCGGTAACCCCGTGCACAACCCGCTCCTCAACGCGACCCTCAGCCGCGGTGTCTTCCGCTACCAAGGAGCGCCGAGCGCCGAACCAACCTCTCCTATCACTCTGGGTCCGACCAATCCCAACTTCCTGAACGAGGCTGATCTCCGTCCTCTCATTCCCGAACCCGTGCGTTTTCCTCAACTCCATATGATCCCAACTCACCACGCATGCGATCCAACATAGGCCCCAGTTCCAACTATCAACCTCACTTTCGTGCCGACCATGACGGATGGCGGGCCTGCGCAGTGGAACATCAACAACGTCTCGTACATCTCACCCATCACGCCCACCCTCGTGAAAGTTCTCGACGGCGCGGACACTGCTGCGGACTTCAACAAGACGGAGAACACCTTCATCATCCCCCGTGGTGCAGTTGTGCAAGTCACATTCCCGCCGGACCCCGACGATGAGCTGCACCCCTTCCATTTGCACGGCGTACGTTTGTTTATAAACATTTTCAATCGTGAACATTACTCACCCGGCTGGCTTTAGAACAATTTCTATGTCATCAAGGCTAATCAGTTTGTGTTCTAAGAGCTATCAACTACCTGCAGGGTTCTGATTCGGTCATAGGTCCGATGCCATTAACGTCGTCAACCCTCTGCGCCGCGATGTCACCGCTGCTGGAAACGGAGGCACCATCCTTCGCTTCACGACCGAGCGCCCTGGTCCATGGTTCTTCCACTGCCACAGTGAGATTATCCATCCATATCCTCCGCGCATGAGGCTGACTTTGCTGCCACAGTCTTCTTCCACCTCGCCGCTGGTCTCGGATCGGTAATGCTCGAGGATCCAACCACCATACAGAAGACGGTGAAGCCCACCGCACAGTGGGACAACTTGTGCGCTGCGTACAAACGCGCTTCCACCTGACTTGCAGTGAGACCGTTCCGAGTTGATTGAACATTCCCGTCGCGTACAACTTTCGAGTGTCTTCTTCTATAATTTATAATGAATGATCATGAACTTTCGGAATTATATTGAATCGCCGTTGTAGAACGAACCAAAAGCGCGTCCGACAAAATTACCATTTTGGGAACTCGGATGAGTGATGGCATTCGTCACCGTGACTCACAGTGATCTTAGTTCCGACCACCAACTCCGTACCTCCCTACCGCATGCAAGAGACACTCACCTCACCTCACCTGCCTCCCGAGCTCGAGCTTATCATCTTCGAGATGGCCGCGCGCTGGGAACCGACCAGTATCCCGACATTGGTGCTTGTAGCGAAGCGCATCCGAGAATGGCGAGTATTCCTAACATAAGAGAGATTCGTCGAGCTCACCCAATTTAGGATTGAGCCCCTGCTCTATCGCACTCTTGTCTTCACCTCTTCCGATTGTGCCACGGTCAAAGGCATGCCGGGGTGCGATTTGGACATATTCGCCCAAATCGTCGCCAGCAAGAGTGAAGCTTTTCTGCGCGGTGCTGTGAAAAATGTCATGGCACCGTCGCTCACGGGCAACAACATCCGCGCGATCCTCAAAGCCTGTCCTGGGCTGGAGAATATCTATATCATCTGGGGCAATACTCTGCGCGGTGCGCTCCTCCCTGCTCCGTCCTTGCCGCCTAGCTCGAAGAAAGAGTCCCTGGGCCCCGATTCGCCACCCTGTGATCCCACATACCCACCGCTGCGGCATTTATACTGCCAACTGGAGCTTCTCTTCGACGTGGCGAATATAGATTTCGCAACGCATCCCACTTTCCAACACGTTACGCACCTCGAGCTCTTCGGCGACCCATTCGAGGACTTTACCGATGAAGTGCTGGCCGTATCGGAGGGCTACTCCCGTGTCCTGACGATTCCAAACCTGACGCACTTTGCCGTCAACGACTGTCCTGCGTTCTCAATTTGCGCAGAGCTTCTCTGCGGCCACTCGAGGCTCCAACTGTTCGTCGTATTGATTCACGAATCGTCCCCCCGCCCGGGACCGGAGCATCGCGCGCTGACAGAGGACGTGCGATTTGTGATGATGGACGTGAAGGAGTACAAGGACGACTGGCAGTACGGACGGATGACGGGGGATGATTATTGGGCCCGCGCAGAGGCTTTCGTGGCCAGGAGAAGGGCGGGAAATCTTTCTCGTGAGTGAACATTCGTTCTCTTGAGTTGTCTTAGCTCACTTCTGCAGGAGATGAATATATGTTTACCGATGCGGAGGTGCCGTCCAAGTCGCCTCCGCTCTAATTGGAACTTTTTCTTTTTGCAGGCTTCTAGACTTTCGTTGGTATCTTCAATTATTCTAAAACAGTAATGCGCACCCCTCGATGCACCTTTAATTTGAATTCCCATGGGCTCTCCGTTCGTTCTGCCAGTGGCGCATTTATTCGAGGGAGAGGAGGCAGGAAGTTAACGTGCCAGGGCTGATTCGGCGCCAACGAAGGGGCGTACACTGAAAGATGCCAGTCGGTATATACGCGATCTGTAGTAGTACAACCTGCTCGGGCAGCATGCAGCTACCCTCGAATGAAGAAGAAGAGATGACGAATGGTAGTGCATATTATGCTTCAACTTTGCTGGACCCAGACGACTTCAAATCGAGACTCAACGGAGCATTCAGCCATAAATACTTAAGTACTAGAAGCAACCCGCTCCCACCGATGTACTCTCCGAGACCGGAAACTATCCGCTATGCGGATACGCCCGTCCCGTCTTCGTGTACACATCGATCGAGTTGAACTCGAAAAACGCTCCACTAAACGCGTCGGGGTTGTTATCCACATAATCTGCTCATATCATCAACCCAGACACGATTTTAAAGACAAGACATACCGACACAGGTTGAGGGACATCCAGACTCGGCGTAGATGGTAGGATTTCCAGCAAAGTCGCCACCTATGCGAAGGGGTCAGCCAATGACCAGGCGACAGATGACAGACAAGAAACACTTACAGAATGTCAAGTTGATGATTATGTTGTGAGGCGCCCACGCCGCGAGATCGCAGCTGTCGTCGGGGAAATAGGCAGTCGGTGTGCCCTTGATGTGATAGCGTTGAGAGTCAAGGACGGACTGGGAGGGGAAGGAGAAGGAAACCCCACCCAGTTGTCTGTACGCACGTCCCCTCCGGGCTCGCGCACATCGCGAGGTACCGTCCTGCTATTCCGCGGCCAGAACCACACCGCTATGAACGTATCCGTGCGCTCCATTGCGTACCATCCGCCTTTATTCTTGTTGAATGCCGGGCCGTAGCTTGTGGGCTCTGTAGACGTGACGCCGCATCCGGCGTTGAAGTTTACATTCGCATCGCAGTCGAGGAGGTCTGGCGTTCTATGTAGGTACCCATTGTTTAAAATCGAATTGAACAAAAGTCGCGAAACAACTCACCCGGTTTCGTTCCTAACCGCAGGCATAGTGCAATTCGGACCCGTGTGCAGTGTCGACTGGTCGGTGCCTTGATCATTGACGCCTTCCAGGATGTCCGTCTCTCCCTGTGGAGACTTCATTAAATGAATCTGAAAGAAGCCTACATGCGTGCACACCCCGATCGGCCACGTTCCGCCAAACTCCCAACTGTATGAGCAGTTTTGTCAAGTATTCCCGTGACCGACAGATTCGAACAACTCACACCGCAGGCCATGTTCTGTTCGCAGCGGAATTTCAGAGGTGATAGACAACACAACAAGAACACCGACATACCCGCATCCCTGTGGCAGATGCTCCATGTCGAACCTTGGAATCACAGATTCGTGAGCCTGACTGAGTATGGCGGCGAGTTTTCGGGGAAATAACCCACACAGCGACATGGGTCGTGTAGTTCTTCTTTCCGCTCAGCCTCACCGAGTTGCGCCCAGGTCCGAGTGGGTCGAGGACCGTCGTGTCGTCCGCGCGGAGAGTGAACGTATTGTGGGTGGCGGTTGTGAGTTTGAGGGAGCGCGCGGTGTGGATGTCGGTGTAGTTTCTGTGCAGAGAAGAGAAGGGAAGACATCAGCGACTCGGAGGACTCAGAATCGAGGGAAGACACGCACACACGTCCATGAGTGGGGTCCGGGATTGCCAGCCAGTCAAATGCGTCGAAGAATTCCTCGCCAACGATGTGCTCCGAGCGAAGGTATGTCCGAGTCTCGTGGCACAGTGCGACGGATATGTGTCCGAAGAGGGAGAGCAAAAGGATCGTAGCCTGAGCGCTCTTCATACCGAGGAAGGAAAGAAGAGTGGGAAGAACGGCGAACCCGTCAGGGTCAAATATATATGCGCCACTAATAGAGAGCCGGCCGTCGACTTGATTATCAGGGTGTTCTCTGCTCCAGGCCTCGCGTTCAGTGCTGACATGGTTCGTTGTTCCGTTGTGAACGGTTTTCCGTTGCGAGCAGTACTGAGTACTACTGACCAAGCTGAAAGGGTCGAGGAAGGAAGGAAGGAAGGCACGGTCCGGCATCCCATGTCAACCGAGGCCGTAGAGAACCACAATGATGTGATGGTTGTGGGGAGCGCCCGCCGGCGGGCCAATGTCAATGCGCCATACTAGTAGCGGGAAGAACACCCGGGCCGCCCGTCGCAGGTCCGTAGATCGCACTGCAGTTTGAACGAGTACCTTGCTATCACGGTAGGATGTGGATGAGGAAGACTCGGACCACGCAGACGGGCAGAATGCTCTCCTCGGGACGTCGCTGTGACCGTGACTGTAACACTGTCAGCAGACTGACGCGGTCCCGTGAGTATCTTCACAAAATGGGGCTTTCCGCTCTGTAGGCGCCGGCGCGCGTAGCACGAGTATACTGAGAGTGTTTATAGAATTGTAATACTCTACAAGAAAAAGCAACAGCAAGTCCGAAAAGAAAACACGATTTTTGATTTCAGATACCGGATGCCACCTCCCAGCTGCAAAACCTTCCAATGCTGTAGACACTCTATTTGTTCCCCAGAAGCTCATTATCCATGAAATATCCCGCGACTGTTTTTACGATTCCGAGCATTCTATTAACCGACTCGATATAATCTTCCTGGTGCCTGGAGTGCGCAGGTTCAAGTTGCATTTGAATGGTTCAGGATGACTGGTTGGGAGTTGGCACGTATACGGACAGATTTCAAAAGCGCACCTGATGAGGCCCATGCTGAACGTCGGTGTAATCTGCATGCTGTCCGCGGGCGTGATATCGAAAACAGCCAGGATCGAAGCGATGAATATGAAGACCGAATTCTCTGCGAGCTGGCGTCCAGGACAGGCTCTGAACTCGTCGCTTAGTGCACTAACGATTGGTTCAGAAAAAAAGGAATAACGCGCACCGCCGCCCAAATCCAAACGCATAGACGAATGGATCCGCCGTGTCATTGTCGCTCAGTCCGCCCATATGCAACTCCGGCCGAAACATGTTGAGGTACTCCCCTTCATGTGCGACGCCGCTATGGAAAACACCATTGCTGAGCTTTAAATCATCGTCATTTTGAAAACCTACCGGATATTGGGGAGGAGGATTGCGCCCTTGGGAATTAAAAAGCCTTGGAGAATGTGAGTTGAACATCCCTCGCACATATCAAGGCAAACCGTTATAAACATCGTCCTTGTCCGCTCGGCGAGCAAAGCCTTACGGGTGAGCTCAGCAGTTCTCTAGACTGGGAGGATCGATGGTAAAACATACCGAGAGGGAGCGTAACATGCCATCGCATGACCTCTTTCATAACCGCAGCGACATATGGGAGCGATGCACGATCGTCAACGGTGGGAAGTCGGAGACCCTTCAGCAGCGCATCTACCTCAGCCTGCGCCTTCTTCTGGACCTCGGGGTGCAGAAGCATCGCTAAAATAAAAGTCTCTATGGTCACCGTGGTCTGCAAGCGATGACTCGGAATGTATTCGCATCGGCGAGGAAATATGTTCTGACCGTGTCCACTCCAGCTATATCGGCTTCAGATGTGAGAACATTTAACTTGCGAAAACACTCACAGCCGTACATGGTCCCCGCACTCCATTTAACCAGCTCGTCGTAGTCGAGACCATCCACCTCGGTGCGATTTGACAGCAGATGCGAAACTAGCGATGGGCTCGCGGTGCCACTTTCCTACACAGGATAAATCAAACAGGAAGAATTCATGGAAGCGAAGACCAACCATTTGGGACTTGACGGCATTGTAAGGTTCTCCGATGAACGGCTCGAATATTCCCTTGGCGCGGCTCGCGGCTCGGTGTGGGCTGAACGGCATCCATTCCGGGACGTGCTTCACTGCGTTCAATATTAATACTGGATCGTACCCAGGCATGTCGCACATACAACAGTGGAAGAAATCGACCAGGTACGCCCCCGGTCGAATAGAACGACTGACTATGTCGAACACTTTGTGCGCTTTGGCGATGTACTGCGCCCGACTCCGTTAGTACGCTCAAATCAAGGACAAAAGTCGAACATACAGGGTCCTCCATGCTCTTGATGAAATGCCCGTATGTCATCTGAACAACGAGCCGCGCAGCTGCACTAGAAAGGGTTGGGATGAGGCAGTGGCCAAGAGCTCGGAGGATGCTTACAGATTGAGGATCTCGTGAAAATTGTCTGGCCTCTGCTCGAGTTCCGAGAGCATCATTGCCGCGAGCTTCTCTTGTGTTCTCGCGTGTTGCTTGACAGCGAGCGGACCAAGAGCCATGGAGACGAGCTTGCGTTGCTGTCTCCAGACCTTGTCGTGATTGTTCAAGCCGATACTCTACAGATAATTGTGAGTGATCGGGAGGTGCGAGTCGGTCTAATCCCAACCTGGTCCAAACCCATGAGCTCTCCAACCATCGTGAACTCGGGCCGATGAGAATAGAACGCTCCCCGTTTCTCGAAGAGGTCGGTGATTGCGGGGAGGCTGTTGAGCACGACGATTTTCTGGCCCAGAAGTTCGACATACACGATATCGCCTTGCGGTGGGGTTTAGATCACAGAATCATAACGAGCGGTTTGAAGGACCATTCACCGTATCGCTTCTTCCACAGGTCAAATGCAGCCCACGGGTTGGCGAGCGAGATATCGAGGATGTTTCCTATCAGTGGCTTACGATGTGGACCCGGCGGCAGCGGGACAGAGGAGCCTGAACGACGAGAGGAAGTCCAGGCGTAGAGCAATACCGCAGGAAGGGATAAACTGAGGAGAATCAGCAGGGATTGGGACATCGGGGTGGTGAGGGTAGGACGAGAGAAAGGTCTGCAACATGATCATCTTACACGAGGCGCTGACAGACGCCGCCGTCCGTGTCCGGGCCGTCCGTACAATCACATTTGGAAATGATTCTCCACTCTGTGATGCGCAGATGCAGAATGCCAGCCAGCTCCGCTATAAGATCGGGTACCTAACGGCGCTACTGTCTACTAGTAGTGTTGGCATTGCTCCGAATACATTTTGATTCAGATTTAACTCAGCCGCTCGTTTAATGGAAGCTTACTGCTCAGCACGGTGCTCATTGTGGGTGCGCGTCCACTGGCTGATTGATGGCGCGTCGCCCGCCCGGTATTCCGGAGTCCGTGCTCCAGAATCCCTCAGATCTATGAATCACTCCGAGTCGGCAGAACCACCTCGCTCCACTTCCCACAAATACATACATCTTACGACAAAGTTGCATGTACCATCAGAGAGGTGGAATGGCCGTCTTCGATACTGCCCTTTTATCGCGGCCATCCACAAGGCTACTCGAATGTCTGTCGTCGGTCTGCGAAGCAAGATCCGTTAAGCACGGTGACTATTTGCAAGCACACGAACAGCCCACCGATTCCCAGGTCGTGTCCCTTGTCTGCGATGGTGTGAATCTGATACTTTGGATTGTCGGTTCTACATGAACATGGAGGGGAACAGAGTCCGCCATATCACGCTTGTCTCGCTGAGCACGAGAGTTCAATGTCGCCATGAAGCTATTTGAATACCTGGGCCGGGTTGGTTGAAAAAGTTTTCACCAGTGCACATGTCAAAGGGAACTTACAGTTTCCCGAGAATCGCTACGCTAATGAACAATGTCACTCTCAGCAAAGAATTAAATTGCAAACAACAGACGTACAAAACACGATAATAGTCCTTGTCCGTGTACTTGACGAAGAGGGCGAGGGTGGTTCCGGCGCAAACGACGGTGAGTGCACCGGTGCGGATAGTGTTCAGAATCAGACGATTCAGTAGACTGTCGACCCGCGAGATACTAGTATCAAACTTTGTCTTTGCAGTGTAAAGCTGGATTGAGAAATCAATGGCTGAAAGAGCCGTAGCGCGGCAGCAACTCACTATAAGAATCATACTTCCAGCTATGAGAATGTCGGTGACAAAACTAACACTCAGCCAAAGCTGTATGGAATGGCAAAGTTACAGGAAAATCACCTTCTAGAGCGACAGAACTCACCATGAAAATTGGATGGAGTCGGATGAGATTCGCTTGGCTGAGGTTTTGCCACAACTGTGAACAATGAAGCGAAAGCAGATATATCGGAGAGCTCCAGGTGCGTACCAAGGAGTCAGCCACGATTGCTGCAAGGCTTTGAAGTAGTGCAAGCTGGAGAGACATGTTGAGTGGGAGCATGACTAGGTCACACACGACCAACATCAGGAAAATGACAACTCCTTTTTCAGAACTTGGACGATACCTTTTTTACTTTCAACTTTTATTCCGACTTTTTGTGTTCCTTGAATGCCTTTACTCACTTGGGATCCTTTAAACCCTTGTATACTTGGGGAGCTTTTTGCCTTAACACCTTTTGTGCAAGCTTTTGTCCGAGCTTTTCCTAAGCAGAAACCAGATGAATTTTTGGAATATAGAAACAGCAAAGATTGGGGACAGCGAGTCGGGAATAGTACCAACCGGCACTGGCAGGGACAGAGATGACAATGATACGGAGATGTGTCGATGAATGATTTGAATTCAAACTTGAATGGCTAAAAGGAACGTTCGAACCCAGTAGACTGAGGATTCAGGAATGGATCAGAGGCGGCGGCAGCTGCAGCCGCGGACGGGCTGAGCAGTGAGCACTTGTCGCCACTGCAGGCTGACCACCGTGAAAGCCGTGACGACACCAAGCAGTCCACAGGCTTGGAGCTTGAAGGCCGGCAGGGCAGTCGTTGGGCACCGTCGGAGGAGGCCAAATATGTTCCGTGATGTTTGCTCCGAGATGGTAGATTTCACCAAGTCCAATCGGCCCGCCGCGTAATCTCTTCGATGTCATCATCTGGTCGCGTGAAGGTCACGACTTGGTTGATATTTGATGGGATCATTACGCGTCTTGTCTCAATCTTGCACGTCGTCTCTCTCCCTCACCCTCCTTCCTCTACGCACGCCCTCGTCCGGTTTTCCACGACGGCACAGCTTATGGTCATCGCACTTGCACGGTCAATCGTTGCCTATATGGAATCCTGACACTGACAAGTCCCATCATCAACAGGGAGCAAGCCGCAGGTCTCTGGGCACATCTACTGACATCCGGCCCATCTCCTGCGGTGCGCACTGCTTGCCCCATCCTACCCGTTGCTCATGCTCACCCGTTGCTCATGCTCTGCCAGCGGCACAACTCCCGCAACCTCGTCACACGGCGGATCCGGCACAGACTGTACCTGTGAGGATCCTTGCAGGGAGGTTCTGCAGGTGTGTTGGCACCACTCTCTGGTGTGTTCTCAATCCTCTGCTGTGTGCTGAGCCATATGCAGCATGAACGACGACTCGGACATCGCCATCCGTATGCGAGGGAAGCCGAGTTCTACGCCGAATATCTCCTGTGCGTCATACCACGTTCGCTGTCCTTCCCAGTGCTAACTGATCCTCTGCTCCGTACAGTTCTGACCAACTGTACGCCCCTCGTCTCCGTCCCCACCTCTCATTTGCATGCACGCGTACTCTCGGTGCTGCCCGCCATGTACACCATCTATGCGGACATCATGGTCGCTATCCGCGCGCGCCTGTTCTAGACCACGCGCGCAAAAACGATAACGTGGCGAAGGTGCTGTCCGCGGGCCGTGAGGGCGATTGGCGTGCGTACATCTTTCATTTCCTCCCTCTCTCCTTCTGCCCTCCTCGTCCTCCTCTCCCTCTCTGCTTCTAACCATAAAGCTGATGCATACACAGACAAACCCGTCCCTCGGCTCCGCATGCCCCTTAACGACTGCGCAGAGTGCGGGTTTCTTAGCCAGCGTTCCCGACCCGCTGTACTGAGCTAACCCTTGTGGGCCCTTCATTGTGTACGTCGTTGCATATCTCGAAGACCTCCTCAGACGACGGTCTCGCCCCATTGACTTTGATTACTGGGACAGCGATCCGTGGCTTCGTGACGCCCGCCATTCAAGCAGTACGTCGTTGCTCTTCCTTGTCCTGATCTAAGACTTAGCAGATTATACGCGCGTTGAATTGCTACAGCACGACAAGCCCGTGATCCACTACCACTACCGCCTTCTCCAAGACCAATTACGGGTAAGCACCATCTTTGCCTTTTGGTTTCACTGTATAATCATATTCTACGCCTCCTACCGTTGAGCCTGAGCTGCC
>JARIHP010000272.1:0-26910 GCA_029282125.1 Mycena amicta | reverse complement strand
TGAGCAAGCCTTAGTCTCAAGGGCGTGCCGCGCCGTAGGCCGACGAATGCATGAGGGACTCGCTTGTTCGTCACAAGCACAGGCTATGCAAGAGGGACGATGGTCTTTTTACGGATTTCCGGAAACAAACTCGCCTCGCGCTCGTACTGAAATGCTTCCATTTATCATTCATCAACTTCCTCAGGCCGCGGCAACCGACTTGACGCTCTTATACAAGCACCAAGTCCACGAAAGACTCCGAGTTGCCCGCTATGCATCCTCTCGGCACTCGATATGCGCCGCGCCGTCGACCGACATTCAACGGCGGGACAGGCTGGTTCGGCACAAGCACAGGCTATCATGCGACGTTCGAGGAAACTTGTTTTTTGAAAAACGGACCTCCGGACATATCCCACCCATCGCCCTTCTCTCGCATGCGGATCAAGTTTCCCGGCCTTCCATCGTGGACGAAGACACGCGCTCCGAAGTCGGGTCAACTTCCCCCGGCCATCTGTCCCACCCATTTATACAAGCATAAAGTCTATTCTATCTCACCCGACATGAACAAGCCTTGGCTTTGGCGCCGCGTAGCCGTCGGCCGACGAACTCAGTGGCCGGGCCCGCTTGTTCGCCACAAGCACAGGCTATTATAGTTGTTGAAGCGTTGTTCAGCCTTGATTTTTAACGCACCTCTGCACACAGACTCGTCTCGCCCTCGCACTTCCTTGCTTTGCTTTACTATGACTTCCTCAAGCGACCTGTTCGACCCACTTATGGGTTGCAAGCACAAAGTCTATTCTATCCCGCTATTCATCCGCTCACTACTCGACATGAACAAGCTTCAGTTTTCGTGCCGCGCAGCCGTCGGCCGACGAACTCAGTGCCGGGACACCCTTGTTCGCCACAAGCACAGGCTATAATGCGACGTTCGAGGAACTTTTCTTTTTGACAACGCACCTCCTGGCACAATCTCGTCACGCTCGAACTCAACTGCTCTGCTTTCCTTAACTTCCCACCAACTACTCTCTCGTACAAGGAACAAGTCCACGCAAGACTCTGAGACGATCCTGCTCCTGGGCTTATTCATACACGTCTGCCTCTGACTCCCAGCTAGCTTGATTTATAGCGACCTGCTATGCTACGTCTCTTGGAGATCATTGTTCGCTGCAAGGTCAAGTCATTAGAAAATTAAGAATCATTCTTTTTTAGTCCAGCTGGTGCTTCTCTACCGGCTGCCTGGAGGAGTTACGATCAAACTTGCGTAATTAACTTGCACGCCCAGCGGAGTTTTAATTTGGCTGGGGCTAACTTGTGTAACTTGTGCTTGGGCTAACTTGTGCTTGGGAATCTGATAGGTCTCTAAATACTTCAAATAAACCCTCTGATCATACTTTCACTATACTATGCCCCATCTAACCTCTCCGCCGTCGACTTTGATGCAATCACTTACCTTGATCGCTGTCGCCGACATCGACTCCAACGTCGCGGAAAAAAAATTGTCTCCAGACTCCAGAGCCTCTGGTTGCAGGATGGCCACATGTCCAACTCCGCTGCTAACATGCCTAGGCGCCTCCTTTAGAGACACAATTTAGATGGATTTTCCCCATTGGGATGATCACACCGAGGACAAGGTAAGGACGTTGCTCAACGGGACTTTGACGCTAAGGGCTGAAATTGTCCACAAATGTATGTTTCATTATGGTGGATGGAATGGCCGCAAGACATCTTCCCCCACAATCCTACTTCCAACACTATTCCGGCTTGAACATTACACCTCCATACTGTTAATATCTTCAAGCCAAGGAGGATTCGGCGCAAGTTAACTTGTTCAAGGTAGGTTGTCCAAGTCCAAGTTAAGTTCTTCCATGCAAGTTAAACAGCTAACTTGTACCGAAGAAAATTAACTTGATCTACTTGCCGTATTGAACGCTGCCTTCGCGATTCTCTCACTCCGCCTTAGGGCCTTCCCTGCTCTGGCTCTTCCCCACCCTCAGCATCGCTTCGAATTCGCTTGACCCCTCGCTCCTCCGACTCACTGGACTCCGAACTCGAGTCCGGTACGGTCACATTTTCGCCGCCGCCGCCGTTTACAACCGGATTTCGACCTGGGGGTTTGCAGGTGGGCTGGCAGTGATGAGAGAGAGCGGTAGAGCCATCCGCTCCTCGTTCCTGGATCGAAAGACGGTCGCCGTTTGCATGGACGACCTCGCAGGTAGATGGCTGCTCGGCACACTGATGCGCACATCAGTCATGGTCCACGAGACAGGACTCGGGAGTATTTCCTGGTGGTGACCTCGGAACGAAGTGAAAGAAGCGCTTGAATGCCAGTTCGATTGATTTGCTGGCTCCATCCGGCGGCCAACGGTGACCCGACCCCCCGTCGGTTATGGGCTCTGGAGTACCCACCCTGATGTAGCGGAAACCTACAGGATACCAGTATTCGTTCAGATACTAGCTGTTCATTCAACGTCGAACGGTAGAAGGCCGAGAGTGACGTCAAATATGAGTTGAGTGCGAGTTCCATGCCAGATTAACACATTGGCGGGCTCAGAGGTAGTATGTTCACACGGCTAATAAGTCGTTTGGAGGTCCTCAGACGTCGGGAATGTCGTCAAGTTAGAGGCCACAAGTTTAACTTGCGCAAGTGACATAATTGACTTGGCATGGGAAAATGTTTGCTTGCAAGCGAACAATTTAACTTGCACGCCCAAAACGCAAGTACAAGTTACCCAAGTTAATTTTGCCCGCAGTGCAAGTTAATTTGGCAAGTTAAAAAGTGACACCTCGGCTGCCTGCGCCGTTCATACGCATCACCTGGGTCAGTTCTCTTCAACTGAAGCCTTTCCATGACATGTTCCCTCTCCAAACTACGGGAAACGGCCCGAAGATAGATCTCCCCCGCCGAGAATTGACGATGGGATAAATCTACGCAATCATCCTGGAAGTGCAAGGCGTATTTGCATTGATAGTTTGTCTGAGGATATTGTTATTTTGTTACTGGGCGTCTAATTTAGGAGCAGACATTCTAGTCAGACTCCTTCCTCACCTCAGGCTCACCGTCCACAGATTCACATTCCGAATGCCTGACCTCCGATACGACGCCACGTACCCGGCTCCTGGGCCACTTGGCATATGCCGCTCCCTCGTGCGACTACCCAGTTTCCCCTGGTTCTGGTTCTGATCGCCCTTCGGCTATGGCTCGGTCCCGGTTCCCGGATCCGTTCCCAATCCCACAGACGCGCTGAACTTGAATGATAAGCCTGGCGATGGCCAAACGGAGATCGTTGCACCGGAAGCATTCTCGAATGAATCGCGCGCTTCCGCGTCCCTGCTTGCTCTTGTTGGATATCGTCTGGTATGCACGGATTCGCAAGAGGGGCGGAATGCGATGGGACGAGGTTAGACTCTGAGTGCCAAAACGTTTAAAAACGTTTGGGGTAATACTAGCTAGATGACTGGTTGCACTTGTTCCTTCGAGATCAGCTCCCCGGTCAACCTTAATCTCTTCCGGCGAATACTGACGGTTTTTCTTGCTGAATCCGTTTCGACTCAAGCTTTCAATGGCCAAACCTCCTGCGAAGCGGTTCGTAGATCCTTGCATCGAAGAACGCACCACACCAACGCTCAATTGTCTCAAGCGTATGTATGCCCGAACTGAACACGGACTGCCTGCCCGGCCTACACATCTTCACGCAACCCGGTTGGTGTCGATCTCGGCGCGAGGCGTTCATACTCCCATGCTAATAACAAGCCCACTTCTTTCCTTTTTCAGCCTCTAGCACGCACGCCCAGTCAAACTATCTCGAAACATTGCGCTTCTCCGTCCACTCCCACAAGCCTTCGTCCAGCGAATCCCCCGCGACACGTCCGTCGGACTCCGTCCCTTGCCCATGGTGTCGTACCTCGCTACCGCGCTGTCCCTCCCCATTCCAGGGATTGGGGTCCACGCGTTCGTAGCCTTCTTGCAGTCAGGGTTACCTTATCTCATGTACCAAGCCAATCCTGCGCTGTACTCCTGAGTGATTTCGGGAGTGGGTGTGAATCGTTGCTTGAAGATAATCCTGGAGAGGTACAGCTCTGTCGCGAAGTTGGCTTGGTGGCTCGCGCGGGACACGATATGCTCCTGTTCTTTTTGCCGAAGAGACTCGATTCTAAGGTAGGGAAGGTAGCTAACATGATCGCGAAGTATCTTGTCCTCGACGTAAGTATCGTGGGCAAGGAAAGTGAGATACATAGGATGATACACAACGAGCAACAAGAACCATATGTCTAGCCCCGAAATTCAGAGCGCGTTTTCTTCCAGAGCCTAACGCTTACCACTTCCTGAAACCCTTCAGCCACGGCGCCCGATACTTCTGGATCGCCGCCTCCAACAACCGATAATTCACTTCCAACCGCCCCGACACCGGATCGGGAATGCTGACCTGAGTGAGGTTGATGCTCGCCGGCATGAGCTCCGTGCAGTTTATGAGCGTCGCAGTGTTGTAGCCCAGCGTGCTCATGATGAGGTGCGCGGCACGGTAGTCCTGGTCCCTGCCGCGAGATTGAGTTTTAATGGGAGAGAGGATACGAAGGGAAGAGACAGACCAGTCAGGCTGGTTATCGATATAACCATGAAACTCCGCCATAGTACTTCGCATTGTGCGCGAAATTGACATCGCTATCAAGGCGGAATACACCATCCGGCGCTGTCGCCACGTTCGTATCATTGTCTGCGCCAGCCCCAATTCGGTCAGCATTCGTCTTGCCCGCCGAAAAGGTTACCACCCCACAGAAATTCACATCCCACAAGTCAATCGTAGAATCCAACGCCTCCCCCGCCCGCGTCGGGTCGACGAACCGTTGCCTCGCAGTCCCATGCGAGCCCACGAGCGCTATGAGGTCCGTCGGCGCGAACCCCATATCCGCAAAGCGCCCAATCAGCGAATCGACGCTGTCGAAAGGCGAGGGGAGGAGACCCTCCGGTGCAGGATTGGTTGGCTGGGGACGACCGACCCAGACGTCGATGCGTGGACCTCCCGGGCAGGAGAGTACGCCGAGGACACCAGCGAGCTGGATTAGAGAAGTTAGCGACAGCGGAGGCACGAGGGTTAGGGTGTACCTGGAGGACGTCGCCATGCGACACATTGAATTTCGCCGGCAGCGGAGTAAGCGCTGCCGTGATATTCTGCAGCCCGTTGTTCTCAGTGCGCAGTACTTCAGTGGGGTCCCAGAGTAGCGAGCCATCCGCAGCACCGTTAGGCATCCCAAGGGCGCCAAGACGCAGAGAGAACGTCCCTAGCAAGTGTGTGGTCCGTCAGCAATACTCGCAGCACCAATAAAGACGGTAACCCACCTGCATCGTGGAACGCCAGTCTAACCGCCGCGCGAGACAGGTCCGTACATCTTCCTCCAAAGAGACCGCCCAGAATGGCATCTCGTACGCCATAGAAACGGGACACATGCAGGATTGGTCGCGTTGGCGACGTGGGGAATGCCTGTACCATTACCCAGCCCAGGAACATTCCCGTCGGCGTCAGCGTCGTCGTCCGTGTCCCCATCCGTGTCGTCGTCGTCCCCCCGTGTCGCCAGTGTCGTCCTGGCGAGGAAGGCGTAGGTTCGAGCGTAGGGAACGCAGACGTGGTGGGCTGGCGAGGGTCGGAAGCACAACGAGCGATGCGACAAGGAGGGCGGAAAAGAGCCTGCGCATGATGGCTATGTCGAGAGGCGACACATTTGGCAGGCGGTCTTTATACCCGTCAAGCTGTCCATTCACGACACCGACCCAAGCGAGTGGAGGAGGGGGAATGAATAAGGACGCCCTCGCCCTCGCCAGGGGTGGGTAGTGTGAGAAGCGTCAGGACCCGCACGTGGTCACGGTGATTTTGTCAGAAGATCCCGCTGAGGTCAAGGTAGCTGCGAGCTCAGTGGCTGGTGGTGCTGAGCGCTGTAGCCAGAGAGAGCGTCGACGTGGCTGACACTTGACAGTGACAAGAATATGCTCCGGGATCGGAAGCAGCGACCATCTGCGTTTCGTCGTATATGTGGGCTATAGTGGAGATTCTTAGCATCGCTTGCAAGGAACGTAGAAGGAATCGACTCACCCATTCACCAAATGCCAGCCCACCGTCCGACACAAGGGGAGCTCATACCAAGGACCGGGGCAGGCGGCTGGGTAGGTACATGTCATTCCGAGACGGCAGGCAAGACCCTCCCAAAATAACGCTCTCCGAAATAGCAGCAGCCGTCCGACTCGAAGGAGGAGGGTGTTGGCAAGAAGGGAGAGGATGTCGGGCCCGAGAAGGCAGGGAAGCGTGAGTGGACACCATTCCCGGAGGACCACGAACGAGGGACGTCGAGAGAATAGTGTATCGATGGGCAGCTCGAGGATGTCGTCTCCATGACGGAGAACGATAACGAGCCTGGGCTGAAGGTGACCAACGACCGCCGAACATATGGGGAGGCATCCCTGCACCCTCGCTGGATCATCGCTGAGGGTGAAGCTCGAGGATGGCAGGATCAAGGAAGGCGATCGACGATGCGGAAGTCGGAGTCGAAAGAACGATAGACCTCCCGAGTATTGGTACCACGTCGAGGGCCTTAGGTCCCGGACGAGTGGACGGTATTGCACAGACACCATCGACGGACTAGAGCCCCGCTCGATACTTGTAAAGGGCACAGTCGAGGGATGGTCGAAATCGCGGGACGGGGGTAGAAGAGGCTCGAAGATGTGGGCGTCATGACGAGGGCCACTGCGGATGCGGTGGTGAAGGTGAGGGTGTCGGTGGTCATATTGCCTGCCCACCCGACGGCCCGCGAAATGGGAAGACTGAGGTCGGAGGAGTATGGGGCGACCAATCGCATGGTAGGCTGGGATGCGGAAGCGTAAGCGGCAGCCGCCAACGCGAACGCGAAGGCGAATGGTGCAGACCCGCCCGTTGCCCGTTCCCCTGTCCATGGTCCGCACCGACACCAACGAATCCGGCTCCTTGGTAAGGCCCTCGATGTAGAGCGGGCCACGAGGTCCAGCGATACATTCAGCGACGATGACTCTCGGAGTGGGTCGAGGAATAGGTATGTCGTATCGGAGACGGCCAAGTAGTACGGCGAGTGAGTGGCAGGCGACGGAGGAATCGACCAGTACTGGTACGGGTGGGCGAATGACCGGAGCAGGGAGGAAGTGGAGCGGGAGGACGTTGCCGGTCGCTCAGCAATAGACTGTCCATGGTCCGCACCGACAACGACGAAACCGCGTCCTTGGCAATAACCTCGATGTAGAGCGGGCCTGCGACGAAGCCCAGCGATACAGCGGAGATGACTCTCGGGGGAGTGGGTCGAGGGGAATAGGCAAATCGTATCGGGGATGACCAAGCGAATCGACTGGTATGAGTGGGCTAATGACCGGAGTATGAGGGAAGTGGAGGAGGAAGCGGGAAGTAGCGAGGACGTTGGTGGTCGGTCGGTGATAGTGGACGAGACAGTCCTAACCGTCCGCTTGGTCGTTGTGTCGAAGGATACGCTCTCAGTCTCGGCCCAGCTTCCATCGAAAAGCCCAGGCCGAAGAGCTGGGATACATATCCCGCGCCGTCTTATATCCGAGTGCCAGTGACAACCCCCCACCAACGTCCGCGCCGACGGTAACGACTTCAAGGCGACGGTGTCCAATACAGGTGGTGGGACAAAGGGCAGGGCAATGTCGACGCGTTCGGTGATAGCGTGAATTGGGTCCAGTGGTTACGCGTATCGGGGCGGGCGAACGGCAGGCGGCGGACATCAACACGGGGAAGTCGACCAGAACGGGAGACGGAAGACGGGGAAGATGGAGGAGGAGAAGGAAGCGACGACGTTGGTGGTCGTAGGTAGTCGGGCCTTTCAGCGTCGTATGAGGATGAGATCCGTGAGGATCTGGAATCCGCTGGCCGTCCTCTGGGAGGTTCGGGCCACAACCTGAGCAATGTTCGCAGGAGCGGCGCTGGGTATATGGAGAAAGCGCGAGCTGGAGGGATACGACAGGCGAAGGATGCGAAGAGGCGGGTCCGTTACGTGATAGAGACGATGGACCGTCCGCGACTCGAGTCGGAGGAAGGCACCAGCCATGTATCGAGGGCGAAGATGTCGGTCAGGGAAGGAAGCCGCGGTTAGAGAGCAGCGGTGGGTAGTGGCATGGCACCAGTCTTCGACGGGTCGCATGAAGATGAGCTGTGGGTTCTGCACAACCTCGTGAGGGCCGACTCTACAGACGAGGGTGAGAGCGTTCCCTGCTAAGAGGAGAAGGGGAACGCACTCACTGTCGTGGTATTCCTCGACGGGTGCCCTAGAGATCGTCCCAGCCCAGCTAACGGAGGGAAACTGTCAGTTTGCTTCGCAGAATCGTTCGCGGACGTCCACGGAGGCTTCCTAGCAGCTCTCCAGTCAGCGACTTGAAATCTGGAGAGTATACCAACGCACCGTTCTGCAACGCGGTCCTTAGCCCGTCCCTAGCCCTCGTCTCGTCTCGGATGCACTGTCACGTTAGCGTCGTCGACCCTCTCCGAGGCTACGGTGAGGTTTCTCGGTCGTCGTTTGCCGCACGGCCATTGCGTCGTTGCCGGTGGTCGTCGTTGGTGATGAAGGTAACACTCTGTGACAGCTGACATAAGCTCACACCTCTTCCTCTCTTTCGTCGCAAAAGCCGCTAAAAGGTCCTGAATTTATATCGTACCCCCTGGCCTCACCTTCCCTAGGCTGCGCTTGGTGCCGAAACCTTCGGCCACTCATCATAACCCTCCAAAATCAACTTCACCTGTCGAACTCCGTCGCGTCTCCTGCTCCTTGACCACCGCGGCAAGCCTCCATTCAACCTGCTCCGGATCAACTGCTCTTCATTTACTTGCCTCTGAGCTTCTCCAACATCTACGCCCGATCCACGCTGCCACCAACAGCCAGATACAAGTACACCTTTCCTCCGCCATCGCGAACAGTCTATTTGACACCTGGCAGAAAGTGCAGCCGTGCAAGTGGTCCATGCAATCTCGGCCGTTCCTGACCGCTGGTACCACTCGCTACTTCAGGTTCGAGAAGCGCTGAAGAGCTCTAGAACCCAGCCCAAAGCAACTTCATCTTCGTTCTCTCAGCCGAGGCATCGCGTCCAGCACTAATTCGGTCGAAGAATCCTCCCCCGCAACTCAAAATAGTCCTCGCTGCTCCTCAATATGCACCCGAACTCCACGCTGTACATGTCGTCCTTGTTCTCATCCTGAGCCAACCAAGGGCAGCGCCAATTCAAGCACAACGCACAAGGAAAGATCTCTCGCCAACGTTAGTCGCCAAGCCGTAAATCTATCAAGCTACTTCCCATGCCACCCCACCGAGTATGCGGAACGGACCGACATCTCAATTGGCACGGATCATACATCTATTCACACCACCTTGTGCAGCTGCTCCTTGTCTCAATTCGACGGCTCAGCGAGATATCTCCACGCAGTCTCGGCTTGTACCGTAAGCTGTGATTTCAATCGGCGGCGGCGGCGGCTCCGCGCGCACTACGTTATAATCTCTTCGGCGTCAATCCATCCACCTTGCACACCTACATACAATCCCTAGTCCAACGTCGAGCAAACGTGCCCGGAGGTGGTGCAGCAATCATGATCAACCGCTCTACGTTTCTTTGTACCGCCTTGAAAGTGACACAAACTTGCAACGAGCGGCAGCCTGCCTTGATAATCGTCCGACACACTGACAACTGGCAGCGGCAAAGAAACAACTCCGCCCGATCGCGACATTCGGCATTGTTTTCGGGATTGTGGCCGTCGCATACATCTTTCATTGATTTCTTGGAAGTCGGCGGTCAAGCCCTCTAATGATTGCGGAAAGGCTTTGTGTTCAAGCACTGAGTGTCTCTGTGGACGAAATGCTGGCCATTGCAGGAAAGCGCGCGGGTCCGAAACTCTGATTACACACTGCCCTGGCCGACCGACAACAGTGACGATTGGGACAATTAAAGCAAGTCACAAGTGCTCGGAGCGGTGGCCTTTGCTCCACTTCGACTTCTCGCTTGGTGGCGTTTTAATACGTCGCCGTGGCTCTAGCGTTAACGTTTACCACAGCCATAGCCACCGTTTACTTCACAGGCACCAGGACAAGACCTCGAGGATTATCGTCACGCAATTCTTGTGCACGAGGCGGCTGGGTAGTACCTAATGGAAACGCACTCGAATGATCTCTTCTCCTCCGCGACGATAACCAGAACAATTCCCTGCAACCCACACTCAAGAAATTCGCAATCTGGTTATCCGACCACGATCCAATCCCGTTCTTTGAACTCTGCAGCCCACAACATTTGGTCTAGGAGTTCGATTCAACTTCTAGTCTCGGTTACTTCAAACGTTCACAGAAGCTGCAGCTGCTGCAGGGTCCTCACGCCTCCAACTCGCGATTCCCACATCAATTTGAATCCCAAGTCGTCGACGCCAGCAGCGCGGCCACGGTCGTTTCATTCCACGTACGTCCCGTCGGGCTTCTTGTATTGACTTCAATCTCGCTCCAATCCTCTTACTCTTCGCTCACAGCATTATCCACACGAATATACCTGCTGCCAACCAAACTGAAGCATTATTCTACGAAAAGAACGCGCGGAATTGAATCATCTCATCCATTCTCCTCAAGATGCGCCTCCCTCCATCGCGAATTAATCTGCAACATCACCATGTTCCCAACTCAAAACGCTAACAAAACGGCCCAAACCTGAGACGAATTGAACACAGCTTGCGGGGTTCGAACATCAACCAGTGCACAGCGGCGATTGCGGTGGATGTTATTTTGCTCTGCTTCGATTTCTCATTCTCCAATCTCAGACGCGCTTTCCCCAGCGAATCTCCACCGACATATGCATACCGGCCGCTCCACACGCCCTCGTCGGATCCAAATGAACGAATTTCTCACCACCCTTCAGCTCTTTGCAGCGCCATCCATGATCCGTACGCCGATAGCTGCTTCTATGTCGTGATATCGCAAGTCAAAAACGCCAATGCTGATAATCATCTTTTCTCTTCCTTCGCACCAAAAGACTGTTTCGCTTTCGCTGCCCTCATCCAACCCGGTCTACCACCCAGCGCAAATCTCCTTCTCCTCAGCGTGTTTGCCGGAACGAAGACAGAAGCTGAGGGTTCTGATCGGAGGTTGTTTCTCTGAGGAAGCAAGAGTCGACTCACTGGCAATCTGTAGAAGTCCCTTGCCTCCACTAACTAGTCTTTCCCCGCGAAGCACTGCGCATGCACCGCCGTCTGATTACTCCCGTGGTATTTGCAAGCAATGCTCCCTTCAAGCACATCTGGAACCCAATCAGCCCATCCATCTCTGCATCTATCTGTCCTCCGTGTTTGCCTGCTACCGCAGCCAGTCGCGAAAGTTCGTAATTGATAGAAAAGACTCCCCAGACATCCCATGTCATTTTTATGCATCATCGGCTACCACTAGTGCTCGTACTCGTCGGATCTGGAGTTCTGGAATCCTGGCTGGGTGCCTGGAATACCTACTCTCCGCGCAAGCAGCGACTCCCTCCCTCGCTGCTTGCCGACTGGGAAATCTCTGAACAATATCAGACTTCGTTGGCAGCCCGCGCGCTGCGGAGTAGACTCGCCGTTTGGTAAGATGAGTTTCCCGCGCCCTTTCCATTTACGCCATTTTCCCTACAGTCTCCGTGACCCGTTGATATGCACCATGCGGTGCCAGAGCGGGGGTTGTTCCGCACGCGTCAATGTCTTTCTCAGGCGCTTGGCGCTGCTTGTTGTCTGCGAGTTGCTGGAGAATGATTCAGATTCAAAAGCCCGCAGCAGTTGGGGAGTCGGGCATCCCAAATACCACTCGAAATACAACCCTCCAAGTATAAACCAATTCAACGGCTCCTCATCAAATTCTTCTCCAATCTCTGTTGTTCGCCACCGAGACCCGCCGCGCCTTGTTCCATTCCTGCAACCTTTGCACGCATGCGCATGCCAGTGTACCCTGTCCTTCTCCTTGATGCGGCACTTCAACTCGGAGCTCACTGGCACTTCCAGAACTATTCTCATCCATATTTCCCTCCTTGCCCAGTGAGTCCGAGTCGAGGCCGCGCCCATGTCGCTTGTCCGCCCTCCCAACGACCCGAGTCCGAGTCGTGGGGCCGCCCACCCGCGCATACACTCCACTTCAACTTGTGTATGCACTCCACTTCAACCCGTGCATGCTCTGCCTCCATCTTTTTTCACTGCAAAAAACCTCAGTTCGGCCATCGAACACAGCGTGCTAGCCCGGATCGTATGCATCCTTTCATCATGACAGAGTTTTCTCCGTCGTCGCCAGTGCCTTCCGTCCGTTGGGTTTTCGGATCAACGCACTTAAGGTCGGTCATCGCGGCTCAACGGACCGGACCGGGTCTAGACTCGGCCTCCACCACAACCACTAGCAAACGGAAAACTTGAACTGAAGTCAAGTCAAAGGTCAAGATGACACACCATTCCGTCCACCATTTCACTTGTCTCCCTGTCAAGATCTTCGGTATTACACATTTTCGGAAAGAGCTTGAGGCCTGTGCGCTGAGCAGAACGCCGCGTTTCAAATACTTACATTCGACTTTCTTTTTTGTTATTGAAGATCATCTGAATCACAATTTCGGTTCGGATCGCTGCATGCTGCAATAATTCGTCAAAGCGGTGTCTAAATTACATTAAACGGCGTCTAACGATGGGTATAACGCAATTATAAATAGTTTTTAGAGTGTCGCGTCGCGGAAACACGGAAACAAGTTGGCTCCGACCGTCCGAAAGGCGCCATCCGAGTCCCCGCCACCAATATCCGACGCGACGCGACGCGCTTCAGAGCCAGAGTCCAGAGTCCAGACTCCGAGTCCACGCACGCACGCACGCCAGCCATCTCGGGCCCGCTGGCCTATAGTGCCCAGCTTATTCGGGTGCCTAGCGGCGTCAGCTCTCTCCGATTCGGAACGAGCTCACCCCCCGCACACCGCATGCCAGTTTCGCTCCCCAAGTAAATGCTCAGCAGAGTAGTAGTAGTAGTAGTAGTAAGTAATCTTGAATCCGGGCTCGTACAGCTATGGCTGTCCACCCGTAGTGCTCGTCTTCGCTAGAGCTCTCCCCGTCCCCGTCCCACCGTGCTTAAACCCAGTTCGTCCTAGTCTGGATTCAGACGCGACGATTACTCCGCTTACCTGCGTCTGCTTACGCTTCTTTTTCTTTTTTGCCCTTGTACTCACTCTGGGGAGCCTGAGCACGCGCGTTGTAATAACTATCTATCCCTATCCTTATCGCCGTCGAAAACAACTCTGTTTTTATATCCCCAACTCAAAAATCACACACAAAGTGCAAGTGTACGTCCCTTGATTCGTATTTCCTTCAAAAAATCCCTACATACATCGAGTGCTAGCTACTCTGCGCGACATAATTTTGGTACAAAACGAGCGGCATAGATATGAAAAAGACGAGAATTAACCCCAGCAAAATAATCTACCCAAAAAGATAAAGATAGAGTGAGAGCGCTATTAAGAAATGAAATGATAAGAAAAGCGCCCGGCGGTATGAAAAAAAGTTACAGATACGCAGCAAGCAAGTGAATGAATAAGATAAGAATATGTATGCCCAATAATCGACCCGAAAGAATAGTGTACCAATTGGAAAGAGAGGAGGGAAAAAAAGAATGTGCGTTGTGGTCCAAGAGAGTGCGGACGGGTTTGTTTGTTTGTTCGACGCCCGAATTTTGCGTTTCTTCCATAGATAGTATCAAGATAAGATTCTGCATGGGCTCGAGTCAGCGTCGGGAACCAACGAGGGGAAAAGAAGGACGTACACAATGTCCCGTCATCCAATTCGTCAAGCAAAAGCGTACCCCGCGTGCTGCGCTTGTGCCTGCTGAGAATAATAGTACTGCGCCTGCACCGCGCGATAGTACTCGGCATTCGTCATCTCGCGCTCGCGCTCGTGTTCCCGCGCTGGCGCGGATTGTCGGTGCTGCTGGGGATGCGACACGGCATAATACGCAGGACTCTCCGGTGGACTTGTCGGGGCCGGCGACGGCGACGAGGAAGCGGAAGAGTAGGGCGACGACGAGGCGTAGGCCGAGACAGGCTCGGGGGGTGCACACACCGCACGGTAAAACTCGTCCAGGTCGAGTCCCGTGTCTTCCTCCTGCTTGACCATGAAGCCCGCAGCGAGGTAGTCGCTTGCCTCGACTTGGCAGGGTGCCGTCTGCGGGTGTCGGTAGGAGTGGGGGTACGACGAGGGATCGGGGTTTAGGTAGACGGGGGTGACGACTGGGGAGGACGAGGCATACTGCGGTTGTTGGCCGGTCGGGAAGCTGGGATACGACGGCGAAGCAGGCAGGGAATGCGAGCCCGAGGGGTAGCACCCAGCGGCATACGCTGCATAGAGAGCATGGCCATCGCCCTCGTAGTCGTAGGGGTATGCCGCGTCGCTCGAGCTGGACGACGAGCTGGCACTGGAGAGACCCGGAGACGAGCTGGAGCTGGAGGAGGCGTACGAGGGAGAGTATGGCGACGGCATGGGAGAGTCGAGGCCGGCGCTACCACCATTGCCGTATCGTCTCCGCCCACGTACCCCCGCCATCATGCTCGCGTTGATACCAGCGAGCGCCCGCATCATCCGCTCGTTGAGCGGCTTGTCTTCGGCTGCCGAGTGAACGGTCTGAGGCAGTGGTGAGGATATGAATCACAAACTAGCGCGAGCAAGACTCACCTGGGCATGCTGTCGCAGGTTGTCGAGACGCGAGAATTGCTTGCCGCAGTGACATGTGAAGGGTCGCTCGCCGGTGTGTTTCCTGAAAGGTAATTAGCGCCCAGGTAAATGGAGGGACGGGAGCAAGACAAGAGCACCCGCATGCGGGGTAATGGAAAATCTCGTCACCACGCGAGCCGCCAGTGGCGGCATGCACGATGACTAGGACCGACCGCCGGACAGCCGTGGCATCGCGGTAGAGGAGAGGAGACGGAGGAATAATGGGAGAGGGGAAGGATAGACGAGACAGGAGAGCGGGTGTGGGTGTGGTATTGGAGAAACGAAGAGGAATATAGAAGAATACTCACCGTATATGCCTCGCCAAATGCTCGCTCCGACTGAACACCATCCTGCAGTCGCCATAGCCAGCACACTGGAACGTCTTGGCCGGGGCACTACGATAGCGTTTCGTGCTGGCGCCAGGCGGAGGAGGCGTCGACGAGCTATCGTAGTCGAAGGAGACGACGGTGGGGTGGGCATGGCTCGGGGCAGGGGCGAGCAGCTGGAGATGGTGTTGCTCGTAGTGGTGTTGCGGGTGGGGGTTGTGGATGGCGAGCATGGTCGAGTCTTGGTCGGTGGTGGTGTGTGTGGTGGGCGGCGGCGGGGTCGAGTACATTCCTCTTCTGGACTTTTATAACGAAGGGACCGTGTGGGATTTGGGAAGGAATTAGGCGAGAGAGTGGTGGTAGGTCGAGGCAAGAAGGAAGAGAGACGGAGTAAAAGGAGCTACCCAAAGGAGGCACGATCATCATTTTCCTCAGACAGCGCGGACTCTCAAATCAATTCAGACTCCGAATATGGATCTGCATCGCGAATCTAAGATGCACCAGATCTTACCATTGTTTGGGTTCGGCCGTATACCGAGCGATCAGTTCGGGCGGAGCGCCAAGGCAGATTTCCCCAAGTTCTTCCTCGACGGCCGCCGGGCAGTGTTATCGGCTCTGGGGATTATCTGGAGAAAGCCGATAACAAACCACAAGTGAAAAAAATATTGGCGGGGAGTCGGTCAGTGAAGCGTCGGTCATTCGGCCCAAGGCCGCAGGTCGGAACCATCTACCAGAAATAGGCCCTCCACAAGCCATGACGATCCTGAGCTAAACGTTTCACGTAGGTTCTTGTACAGCGAGTCTATTATAAGTAGGAAAATCCAAATCATATCACGGGAGAATTTCCCTTCCTCTAAGTTAGATATACGCGCGCTCGAGGATGAGGATGACGCCGCCGGTAAGCCATAACCACTTTGAAGGCTATACCTAAATACTGCTGCCGAATGTCTAGGTGATGGTGCGCACTGGTGCCTGAAGAGAAGAGTTATTTAAAATGAAAATGAAAATTAAACGAGCAGAAATCAACACGCGCTCGACCGACAACGATTCCGGCAGGAGCGGGTGCAGCTTTTTGTCCGAGTCCATGCAAATCAATAGGATCCGCATCTCGAGAGTCGGTGTTCGAATTCGGCGCCACGCAACGTACTTACACCGCCGGCCGAGTATAATCTTCAAGGTAAGTTACTTGCTCGGCGGCCTCGTCGATTTTCGACAGCCCCGGCCCCACTGGCATCTACCATAGCGAGTGTGTACGAGCTACCGCCCAACCGCTTTAAATCTGGACGTGGGGCCGATAGGTATCTCCCTGCCCTGCCCTTCCCTTCCCCGATAATTTAGATTACTTTACCTCCTTCTCGAGAGGCTTGGCCGTTCGCTTCGTGTTTCAAGTTTTTCAAACTGCGCTCGCTCACTCAAACAACCTTAATTTTTACGATTTTACGCCATTCCTTTCCTTCCTCCCGCATTAGACGTGTCCACGTAAAAATGCGCTCCCTGCCGATAAGGTAAACTGAATTCAATACTGCAAGCGTGGTTCGTGCAGCCTTCTTCATAAGTTAATAATCCTCGAATTCATGATCAGCTGGATGAGTTTCCATAGCCCGGATGGCCGAAAAGGTCTTTTCAGCAGCAAAGGCCGCTCTATCTCCGGGCTGACAGTCTCTCTCAGCGACTTCTCTCAGCGACTTGTTCAGCCTACATTATCTGGTGTGGGACTTGACAACCCAGTCCAACGGCTCCCTGATCCGTCTGATCTCAACAATCGGCAAACAGCTCCACTCGACTCCACTCGACTCCACTCGGACAGCGTACTCGAGCCAGTGAGGTTGTCTCCGCGCGGGATGTCGATAACGCTATAATAACGAGAAGCGGGGACCCGGGTTGTTTGTTGTGGGCGCTCAGCTCGGCGCGCTTGGCGCTTGGCGCGGGGAAGTTTTCCAGCGTTGAGCGCCTTGTGAAATGATCGTCATTGATGCGTTCAGTAACCACATGTCGGATATTCCCAATCGCTTCCGACTCGGAGCCATTTACCTGATTATGAATGATATGATATCCGAGTAAAAATATTCCGACGTCGCGTCACACTGGACGAAAAACCTACATTCCGAGTTCTCCTCCAGATTCGGATGGACAAGGAACTCACGCTTCTCCCAAACACAATAGCGTCAAGGTGGAAAGAAGTTTCCTCCGTCGCGATGCGGAGCACCGTATTCCGTTGTACCTGTCTGTGTATCTGCGTGCGTCCAGCCTGAACGGCAGCATTAATCACTCCTCTTCGACGGGAGAGCAGACCAGCACGCGAATATAGCGCAAACGGTTCCCAGCAAGCAGCACAATAATAGCACCAAGAGGCAACGCAGCCAGTGGGCATCCCATCCACCACGCGATGCCAGGTACCGAGAGCCACAGCGGGGGAGAGTTGGATTTCGATTGACACTTTGGTAGGGAAGCTTGATGAACCCGACTTCGAGATCAGAGCGTCCTTGGCGAATGAGTCTCTAATGCATGCGGAAAATCGTCCGGGTCCCGAGGACAAGCAGGTGAACAACAGGTAGACGGAAATTCGCCAGGATAACGCGGACGGAGCGTCGGCATCTCTGACTCGTCCACAAGGACAAGCGCACAGATAAGCGGAAAAACGGCGTGAGGAATGCGACGCAAAGATAGCTCCAAGTTCCAGAAATGAAGGCAACAAATAGCTCAGGACAGAATAGAGCTCGACGGAGCCGCCCAGGGATTGGCCTCTGCCACGCGATAGCAGTGAGAAGCGAAGGACCGTACCACGGTAACGCCACGGCACGGAGACCCTAGCCAGTGGATGCATGCGCAGCCGCTAATTCAATCCGACCCGCACCCATGGACGCGCAACACGGGCGAGGGGCCACTGGCTCGGCAGCGAGGGTACCAGCCCATGGGCCTGGGACGCACCGCAGCGATTCGCTGAGAAGCAACAAAACCGAGGAAGCGACATCGATATCGTTTGTTTTGCGTTTTTTAGACTCGCTGGTTGGCCTTGAGAAGCTGGGCCGAAAAGGGAAGTAGGAACGCTTAATTTTGCAACAGTCCTGGAAAGAGTTGCTGCTTTCGGCTGCCAAGAGCATTCGTCTTTGATCTCGAGGCGTGTCGCGTGAGGATGGAGCGTAGAGATTGGTTGAGAGGGGGTCCGCGTTGAGGTCGGGAAGGCGGATAGGAAAGAGAGTCAAATCATCGTGGGTGAGCGTGTGATCAGCGCATGAGCAATCGCCAAGAGGATTGAAAGCCAGCCGCTCGACAGACAACCCGGCACCGAGCGGGACCGAAATAGGTAGCCTTGGCGAGCTCGAGCTCGAGCTGGGCATCGCTGGAGACGGTATATTCTTTAGTAGACACTTCCCCGTCGCCTGGAAGGTATCTCTGGCCGCCGTAGTGTGCCGTCCGCGCGCCAGCTGGTTACAAATACCCACCCCCCATTGGTGCATCTCACGCTGCACACAAGTCGGGCGACTCGGACCCAGCCACGCTTCCGACGCACGGATCCATTCAAGGTCGCTCGATGGTGGCTGCCAGCTCGTCAGCTCGTCGCAGGGAGTAGATATGACGCAAACACATTGAATCTCTCGCCGACGGGGTCCAACTCTAATTGCGCGTCCCACGAGCAGCGATGAGGGCCTTCACCATGTTCGTGAGTGAGCGCCCGATTAGCTTTCGTGAGCTGTCAATCCCCCATCAATTTGGCGAGATGCTGGGTTGAAAACTGTTGAGATGTTGCCACCGTAATGTTGCGATGCTCAGTTGACCGCCTCGCTAAGTCTGATGGCACCGTGTCGGAGTTTGCGGAGTTTGACAGTGCCGAGAACTTGCCGGTGGGGCCTACGTTGTTTTCGTTGTTGTTATGTTGAGGTATACTGCAGTTTGTTTCGCGCCTGACGCTGCTACCTCTCTGGATACTTAGCGACGCCTGATCACGCTCACGTGCATCCGTGATGCAGACGCGAGCGCGCCGCAGTGCGTTTGAGCAACATCAAGCCTCCATCGTTCACGGTAGTTGCTTTTCTATGCCTTCTGCTTTGTGTCCTTAACTCAAGAAGACAGTTGTTAGTGACCCTTTATGATACTATACTACTGTACATCCAATGGGGACTTCAGGACAGTGCATAATTATCTCTGGCATTTTTGTAGTTAACGGCTCAAACTTTTCACAGTGTCTCTCGGTATGCTATAGAAGGGTTCAGCATCATCAAAATCGGCTCACAATTTTTTTTCTCCGCGTTTTTATAGGTCTCGAGCATGCACACCGTGTACCGTCGTCTGTTCAAATTCATTTGTGTCAGTGTCGCCCACGTCCTCGTTCAAATGCGACTTATCTTAAAAATGCAACAGAAAAGCCATTGACCTGGAAGCCACTTACAGAGAAGGAACGTTGGGTCTACTATCAGGATGCATAAACTGCAGACTTGAGTCAACCGTGTACCTGCTTCTTGATCCTCAGCTCCTCAGCTCCGGCAGGTCACCACATCTAACTCACTCTGTGTTCCGAAATGTGAACTGTGTATACTGTCGTCTGCCCTCTGAGTTCTACTACATACCTTCTGTGAGTGTCGTACCTTCAAACCAACTTGAGATCTTCTTGGTATTGGTGCACAGATACCAAGGTGCTTATTCACGGTCAGTAGTGTACTGCCAGTGCAGTGCTCCACGCTTCGAGAGCCTTGCAAGTTCGTGAACTGTCAGAGATGAGAGTTGGTGTGTCGCGAGTTCCGTTTCGAAGGACCGATAGTACCTGTTCATATCCAGTGCTGGCTGACGAGTGAAATCGTCGGGGTTGGACACGACTCAAGATCAGTCGGCCTTCGTCAAGTCCATCTTACGGACTAATAGCAGCTAACTTACACTTGAGATCCGTCGGTGTGGGTCTGTGTACCTGTGGATGCCGGACACGGCGAATCATTTTGTCAGTGGGTCATCGGTGAACTCGAACGACAGTTGTCTTTATCTTTCGAAGGGGACATTGGAGTCCTCTATGTTCAAGTTTGCATTCAGGTTCTCAGCGTCGTGGGAGAAGAGACAGGTGGAAGTGTGCTATCGACGAGACTCGGAGAAATGGAAGTGGGTCCGATATTCGAGATAACTGCCCTCTCAGTCAGTATTTCCATTTCACTGCCGAAGACATTTGATTCCAAAGGGCAAATCTTAAGACGTTGAGGAACAATAGTACGAACTTGAAATTCAGGTCACAGAATTAGCTACATTTCGCGGTCTATTAACGGTAAATATTCTGGGTACTGCGCTGCAAAGTCATCGGGATAAATGCGTGCATATTCGCGAGCCGGCATCTTTTCCCCGTCGACAAATAACGCCCAATCTAGATCCAAGGCCTTCACGCGCTTCCTAGGTGGGGCCGAGCCTGCCCGGGCTGCGCCTCGGCGTTTCGGCTGAGGGCGGCGGGTGGCAGGATCACCGTGAGCAATTGCGGGAACAGCGGGCTCCGAAGACTGGACGGCCGGAGCAGGGACCAGCTCAGCAGTGGGACGAGAAACGCGTGTTGTGCGACGAACGGGAGGTCCAACAGCATCCTCCTCGGCGTGTGGATGGGCGATGGGATCAGGGACCTGCGATGCCAGATGAGGCAGAGACGAAGGTGCATCTGTGTCCACGAAGGTGAGCTTCCGTGAGCCGATGCGTTGTTTGTTCTGAACACGGCCCGACGAGTTTGACTAAAGATACCAGAGTGAGCGTCATACTCATCGATATCCCGAGTCAATCCACGCACCTTCGCCTCGGCTTTCGCTTTCTTGACGCCCACTTTTGCTTCCCGAAGTTGCTTATTGAGCGCCTTGACCTTCGCCTTCGCGGAAGGCGATGGATCAGACTAAATATATCAGTGTTCAGTGCGGGTGGAGAGGCAAAGAGTACCTCAGCGTCTTCCGTGGCCTTCTTGAGATAATATTTCGTCTCCGCCACCGTCACCTCACGCAAACGAACCTTTGCATCGACGACAGCCGCACGTTTATGCTTCTCGCGGGCGGCAATCCGCCGTGTAGAACGGCTGACGTACCTCTGCACGAGGTTGTTCCGCACATTGCGCAGGTCGCCTGTGCGCTCGCCAGTTTCGAGCAGCGCTGCCTGCGATCCATCCAACTGCTCATATCTTCGAGACGTCAGAAGCAGTTGAACATGAAGATTAACACGCACTTGATCAACGATTCCACGATGCCCATGTCGACACCGGTCTGAATGTTGTTCCAGCGGTGCTGGCCCTCGCCGAGGTTGGTGTTGGGCTCGAGGAGATCCCAGTCGTCGCCGATGTTGGAGAGGAACTGGATCAGACCGGGGAGAAGCCAGTGATGCATCGTCTTGTGTTTCCACCACGCTGAGAAATCTCTGCTGAATGAAAATCGTAAAACTGGAACACGCACCTTTAACACGTCCGCTCGGATCGTCGATCTCATGGAGCCATGCTTTGAACTCGGCGAGCTCAGCAGAGTTTCGGAGATGGCGGAGTTGCTGTAGACGTGTTTGCGTCTCCTTCGAAAGGTGTTTGAGATCAGAGATACCGCTAAGAGTAGCGTTAGAGGTATTGGCTGTTTTGTCAAGAGATCGCTCACCGATTGAAGTGGACGCCGCAAATTCGCAAAACATACGATAGCGTCGATTCGACATTACCGATTTTTGCCCGATACTCCGGCGTCATTTCCTCCCAAAGTGCAGACGCAAAACCTAACAACGGCGCCGCTTCCATATCAGACAACAAGCCCATAATTTTACCCCCACTATGTACACGCTTGAAACGCAGGGGGTGGCCGGTCAGTAGGAGGACGAGTCGAAAGATCTCGGTCCAAACAAGTTTGAAAGAGGCTTCGTCGTGGACCTCCATCCAGACACGCATGACGGTAATAGCTGGAAGATTTTAACGGTGATCACAAAAGGGCTGCGAGAGCGCACCGCGGTTCTGCGACGAAAGCCAGCCGCTGATCGCAAAGACCTGTAGCACGCCCTTGACGGGCTTGTACGTGGTGTCGACATCGAGGGCTCGAAGTTGGTGTATACGGCGGAGAAGGGCGGCGAGCACGCCAAAGATGATTCGCTTGCCGTCGCGCCAGATCATGCTGTGGATATACCGTTTCTCGGGATCTGGAATGGCTTGCTGCTGGGAAATGTAGGCTGCAAGGGCTAAACAATAGAAATGAACGGCGAGTCCACGATGAAAGACAGACAAGCATACCTTCGGCTGCACTATCCCCAGCTGCAGATGATTCGGCCCGAACCTCACGCAACAGGCGATTCTTCAGCGCTGAGTTCATGAGACTCGAATGATACTCGCCCGGCGTCGCCGTTCCGAAAATCTGCTTTGTACTCGGCGCTATGACGAACAGTCAGTTAAGATGCCACGTCTAGCAAAGCCTATACCGTTCTCAACCTTCGCCACCGTGGCGCCGACGCCGAATACACGTCCAGCCTCCTTGTACTTCTCTCGTGCAGTGCACGGACACTTTGTCCCGAGCGCAGTAGGGTGGTAATGGCAGTGCTCTGGATGGGGGTATGCAATTGCGGTGCGTACCAAGTCCTCTTCGTCCTTGTAAGTCTTCTCGTACGGACAGAAGAAGGTAATCTTCGCGCCACAGCGGATGTGTTCGAGCTTGGCGGTGAAAGGACGCCCATCCTTCGAGTGATTGAACTCTGGGATCGCGTCAACTAGGCATCTCGAGCGACAAAATATATAGCACGTACCGCAGTCCTTAACTGTCCCCGACATGTTCCGCATACTGACGACACCCGCACAAAGCTGGTCGTCGTCAGCAGCATCAACGATGCGCTCCCCAGCCTTCGCTTTGAGGAAGAGGCTCTCGTCGACCAGGATCGAACTAACCGAGTGGGAGGAACCGGGAGCGAGCGGTGTGTGATCTTCCGTGCACTTGAGAGCATTGTTTTTGCCATTTGCACGCTGCGAGATAATGAGTGCGGAGCAGGCAATCAAAGCGGAATTACCTGAGTGAGCCGTCGAACAGCGCTCACCGACCCAGTACAACGTGTACCATCTGGACGGATTCCGCGGCAGCGGACCTTCTCAATCGCGCGGATGAAGCTGCGAGCAAAATTAGAACCGGCGAGTGCAGAAGGAAGAAATCGCACGCAAGAACCTGCCCAACCAGAGTGTCGTCCTGATGCTCACGTTGGCGGAGGGTAGCTTGCACGAGCTTCTCAGTCATTTCAGGGTCCAACGTCCGTCGGGGCGTCTCGACAAACGTGCGGTCAATGGAAGAGCAGACATAGACACCCTTGCACGTCGGCGTGGCACGGCGCACGTCGATCTTCTCACTGGCGTCACGGCCAAAGAAGAAACCCGAGAGATGAGTGTCCACTTCAGTCCGATGGCCCGTCGATGATGTGAAGGAGTGCGGACACTGTAATCGTGAGCTAAGCAATGCTCCAATCGGAGACGCACCAAATTGCGAAAGACGTTGTCCGGAGTCATGTTCTGGGGGAAGACGCCGTTCGGGATAGAGAGGATGAAGGCAGTTGGCGTTTCGAAGTGAGGAAGCTCCGATGGTACGCCATGCACACGTTCGAGCCGAAAAATGGGTTTCTGCGATGTGAGCTTCAAGCCACGCGGGAACTCGACATATTCGGACGAAACACCCTCATCCAGCCAGACCGTATCCGACGGCTGCCAGTCAAGGTCCTCCAAACGGCCAACATCGGTCGGCTCGAGCGGTTCGTTCGTCTTTTTCTTCTTGGATGTGCGTTTACGGCCGCGTTGGGTCATCGACGGTGCGGGGTCGTTTCGTTCCGGAGCTGCTCCGCTGGACGGAGCGAGTGAGTATAGCAAGTGTAGAGTACAATTTTGAACTTACTCGGCGAATTGAGGACCTATTTCATCCTCGGCGAACCGCAGTTGTGTGCCGTTGTCCATGAATCTATAAATGGTCGGTAGCCGTTCAATGGCATAAACGAGAGAGAAAACGATTTACAGCCTCGCGTCCTCCGGATCAAGGGAAAACAGACCAAGACCTGGCGGGTCGACAGAGGAGGATCGGGAGGAGCCCGAGCTAGACCTATCGAGTGAGCAGGTTAGAGAATGTTCAATTTTAAACGGACAACCTACGTCGACGGCCAAGCTTCCCCGGAACCTGTCGATGGGGTCCCAATATCAAACACATCGAACGGTGTCGAGGTCCGCGAGCTATAGATCATCAGCTGGAAGCAGATGACTGACGGAAACAAACCTGGCTGAAGACGTGCCAACGTCGGCGCTCAATGATCCGTGCACCGAGAATGACATCGCTTCCTCCATGCTGTGGGGTTTGAGCTCGCGGCCTGCAGATGAATAATTAAGCCAAGTACTCACAGCCAGTTGTCGAGGTCGAGACTCGCAGCTGCGGTGGAGGCATTCGGCTGGGCATACGTTTGTGGAGCGCTAGGGCTGAAGCGGGATGAGTGATGTGAATACCAGCGGTAATGTGACGTACATATAGCTATTGGCGGTCGAAGAGGAGGGGGCCGGCGGCGGCACCATTCCGGTGGGTTCAAGATTGACGCCCATCATCGGCGTGGAATACATGTAGCTGATGGGGATGAGAATAGATAGACAAAAAAATTATCTCGGACCTCGGTGTCAAATACATCGCAGTCGTGGCTTGATGGTGACCGTTTGGGGGGAAGGGGCGCCCGGGATAAGCTGCTGAATGAGCGGGAAAGCCGTTATTTCCCCAAAAGTGTGGCGGCGGCGGCTGTGGATAGTACGGAAGCGCCGGCGGGGCCGTTTGCGTGGGAAGCCAGCCATCGCCTGGTGCCGGGGAAGAGAACGTGGAAGGATGCGGAGGGAATGCCGAGGGTACGATTGACAGGGAAGCTGATCCAGCTGCCGCCGCGACAGATTCTGTCCCAGGATACCTATTGCGAAGTCAACCACGGCGACAGAACATAGATTGGCCACGCACCATGAGTATTCGCCGTGTCCCGCGGTCCCGCTCGTATCGTCAACCCCGTAATGCGCGCCGTAATACGCGTCACCCCCATACATGGTGCCGGGAGAAGACTGTCGTGGGTAAGCTATACGGCGACTGGTTGTGCAGCGCTGACATACCGCTCGGCGCTGCGGTTCGTCGTCTTTGTTGCGGCGGGGTGCGGCGGGGCGGGTGGATGGATGGAGGAAAGAAGGAAGACGCGCTTGGTCACGGTCACGGTGGACGGATTGGGATGGATTTGCATGATGCGCCGTTAGCCGATGATGGATCTGCGCGGCGGCTCCACCTCACGAAAGCTAACGCTCGGCTAGCCACCTCACGAATGATGGAACCAACCTCACGAAAGTTGCCATCAACCTCACGATGATGGCAGCCCAACTCACGAAAGCTTACGCGCGCACCCACTCACGCACATGTATATTACCCCAGCGATGACTGGGAATATCATCAGCAACTAGCCTCGTTTTGCCTATTTTGGCTATCTTTGTGGAGGAACCGAGCAGTCAACCACAGCCCGTGGATTACGAGCGTTGAGTGGTTGCGTGGGAGGTCAGTTATCGCGGGCTTCCGTTGCAGCCTTGCGGCTGTCGAAACGGATAAAACTGGCGAGGAGTTGCTCAGCTAGAGTAGTAGGACCTCGCATGTGTGATTGTGAGGCACGGTGGCCCGCAGGGCACGATTCCCGGACAGAGCAGATGATGGTCGGGAGAAAAGAGGGTGTCGGCATCGTGGCAATGTGATCCGCGCCTGTGATCCCCTTTTCCTGATTTGACCATTCTGACGTCACTTTCCGCAAAAGTTCCGAAAACTCAACGTTGCTTCGTCCTAGAGGCGCGATAATCATGGATGATATTTTAATTCTATGATTCACGAGTGCCTTGAACCTTCCCATGCGTGCACCAACCTTTCTCTTCCCTGGATCTCCAATGCTGGTAACGACTGGCAACCCTACGAGCTTCTTCCGTTCCTGTGGAGAAGCCACGACAGCATCCGTCTTGCGCCGCGGTCTCGGCTCCGGGTATTGTTTGCAACGTCGTGGGTAATCCGTACACATGTCGGCGAAGGTTCAGAGCTCATCCACGGTGTAGCAATCTCAGAGCCTCGAAACGAAGAGGAACCTTGCACGTCACAAGCTCAACTATCACTCGGATGGTGAACCTGGAAACAAACGTGGAGGGAGGCGGACTAACACTGATATGCCGGATAGCTCCACCAGAAGATTTCGCGCAGAGTTTCATGATCAGGCCAGCAGTTTGAGGTATTTTCAAATGTTTACCTTCTAGCGCCAAAAAGACGCCATATCAGACCAACAACTAGAATTTGAACTTGATGTTTGGTGCGCCGAGCACCGATAGAGCGTTCGAAAGAAGCCTGAGCGGTGATGAACAAAGTATCGAGGGAGTCCTTCTGAGCAGAACCTCTGAGTTATCCGGCGGAAGAGACTAGTACGCATCTTTGCCCAAAGGACGCAGATTTCGATGCACTAGCTGAATATCCTTGAATGCAGCGGCGCGATATCAGACCGACAAACGAGAAGTTGACGCCAGGTGCCACTAGGAAGCAAGCGGGCAGGGGCGCCATCGTGCACCGGGCGCGTCATGGTGAAACTCGCTTGGAATTCAGCTCGGAGGAGCCCGAAGCAGTAAGTATAGCGTATACACCATCAGACAATTGAGAGTTTCCGTTCATTGAAATACCAGGACATCAGTTTGTCGTTAACTGTTGTTGTTGCTGTTGGCGCTCATTTGCCGGCACCAGACTGCGAAGTCAGAAGGCCAGGGAAGGAGAGGTGAAATTGTACGTCTTCGATTCAGTATTAGCCAGGGCAAATGGCTTCAGAGCCGTCACTGTTCGGAGGAATCGTAGGTCTTCCGGTCCTTCCAGCAGAAACATAGTGTAATTTGACACCAGGAGACGATA
>JARIHP010000271.1:0-27026 GCA_029282125.1 Mycena amicta | reverse complement strand
ACACCTGTAAGTAATGTCTGTAAGTTACGTGTAACTTACAGCGTAACTTACACTGGTCCGTCGGAGGTGCATGTAAGTATGTAAGTTTGTGCCAAGACCCGGAGATCACCACCGGAAGATCTCGGAACGATCAGGCAGTGTGAAAACTCCCACCGGACGAGGATCCCGGGCCGGCAACACACAGCGGCAGACAACACATCATCAAGCCTGCCGACAGTATCACGATTGACACCACTGTGATTAATCTCAGCTCTGTGGGGCTGTCGGCCATCCTTCAAGTCTCTGACGGTACACCAGCCAATGAGTTGACAACATCGATTCCTGGGTCGTTGGAGCGGTGCGGGTGGACACGGAGGTCGATCGGGCTGCATTGGGCCGTGGGCTGTAACTTACGTGTAAATTTGAAACTTACAAGACTTACATGTGGGTACTTACAGTGTAACTTACATCATGTGACTATTTGTAAGTTACACTGTAAGTTAGTCGACCTCAAGGGAGGCCATTGTAAATTACAGTGTGAAAATTGTAAGCATGTAACTTACACAACCCTACTATACTCATCCTGTAGCCATGTCGTTCGCGCCATGACTTCTCCTCCATGGGCTCGTCTTTCCCTAAGAACGCACACAGCCTTGCCCATCCCTTATAAAAGCAGTTTTCACAAAATAAAAACTGCTTGCGCGTCGCGTGCGGTGGTTGATGGTTTGTGATGTTATGCTCGGTGGTTTGTGGTTTGAGATCTGAATGAGCATTGGGGTTGAGGATTTTCAGACACTGTGCATCCTTTGTGTTGACAATTTCTTGCCTGAATTTTAGCTTGAAAGCCTATGAGGAAAATCTCATCAATGTTGCATCAAATTCAATTCACACCACGAAATCAGTCTAGCGTGCAATACTTAGCCAGAGATGGACCAGCAAATGGGCTTTCCCAAAGCATTACAATATACTCCCTGTCCCTATAAAAAAATTAAGGGGAAATCCTAGCACAGGATAAACGTAGGTTGATTGTGGTCTCTGCCCGAGGAGCCTGAAAATGATTGATCTTTTGATCAATTTGTCGGAATTCTGTCTTGCGCCGACCTTCCACCAGTAGAGGCATGCAAGTATGCCCAATCCATGCACCACAACCACCAAACTCCTGTCATTGAACCTCAAAGCATCACAGAAAACCATGCCTGAAATCACTGACCTCAAGCGAGCTCAACCTGACAAACAAGACAAAACCTCCGCGGAAAAACCACAGTTGAGAATATTTTGTGTGTCTAAGAGGCGGCAGCGTAGGTGGAGAGGCGGCAGCGGAGACGGAGGTGTGTGTTGCTAGCTTGTTATGTTGCGGAAGTGATACTCTTGAGTCTTGAAGAGGAGCTTGATGACTTGTCAGAGTTGAAGGCGGTTGAGGGTGGTTGACGTGCGGAATCTTGACACGAATATCTTCCACAACCTGGTCGCATATATTGTGCGATATATAACTCCTGCTAACGATTCCCAGCTTCAATTTCGCCGAGTTCGGAGACATTTGTTATAGAGAAGCGACGCACACAAGTGAACTGACAGATCCTGGATTTGTCTCTTCCCCAAAAAATAATTGAGTAACAGGATTCCTCCGTCGTTGACTGGTGACAGACAAGACGAATAGCGGTATACCTGGTGTGACGCTGACTCCCGGTATGAACAAGGAATCTAGCAGATGTGCGAGGAAGCCTAACCACTTCCAGACGACGCCGCGTGAGTGGGAGTGATGCGAGACGCGTATACGGACGCGTCGATGACGATGGGCGATAGGCGAGAGACGGAGAGCACACGGGCTCTATAAGACGATGACGGAAGGCGAGCACTCGGGCTCCATAGGACGATGGCTGAGCACATGGGCTCCGACGGACGATTTATGATGGATGGGTCGCTGAGCACACGGGCTCCGACAGGCGATAGGCGATAGACGTTGGCGAGCGCATGGGCTCCGAAAGACGATGGGCGAGGCGAATGTCAAGTCGGCTCGAGTAGCCGATGACAGCTGTGGCGGTACGAACTGATCTACAATCAAATAGAGACGTTAAATTGAGGAATCCGGGGGAGGGAACCTATCGACTACAGAAAGTAGGTAGAGCTTTTATAGGAAACAGAATGGGAGATGGGAATTATTCTAGAGCTGGTTTGTAAGTGTTTTGGATTTTGATGGGTTTGTAAGTGCTTGGTGGGAACGGCGATGACAAACAGAGCCAAAGCTTGGGGAACGCTGATCTAAGCGTTCCCTCGCTTGACGTCTTGTGTCTTCCTTCTATCTTCGTCGCTCTGATGCTCGGCAAGGTGCGTGAATGTGTTGTATCCGTGCGTAGAGGCAACTAGTGCCTCACACTGGGTTTGTTTCCTCCAAACAGTTCAACTTGCAGCAAAGAGGCAGTTTACGATGCGGACTCTCTCCTTGGTGGTTCTAACCACCGCTTTGCTCCTCGCTCAAGCGGTCTTTGCTGTTCCTATTGATGCTCATGTCGTAAGTGTTACCTATGCCGCTATGTGTCGTGTCGGGAATTGAACTCTTTCGTACCTCAGGACTGCTTCAGGAAGAAACGCCAGAGCACCGCGACTTCTGAAATGATCCAAGCGCAAGCCGCAGTGCAACTGGCTTACCAAGCAGCTGGCGGCGGCCGGGGCGGAGGCGGTTGCGGTGGGCAACTGGGGTCTGGTCGATGTTGATGCCGTGGCCGCCAACACCGCCGCTAGCCAGACGCAAGCCGCTGTCGTTGCTGCCAAAGCTGCCGCGGCGGCAAGTGGGACGGCACCGATGCCGCTGCAGCTAAAGCTGCCCAAACACAAGCTGATTCAGCTGTCAGCTCGGCCAATGCAGCCAATATTTCCGCGTCGGGCCAGCCTACGGACCCAACTCCACCCCCCGTGCTCGATAGTGGCGGGGATGGAGGCGACGGAGGCGACGGCGGTGATGGAGGTGACGGAGGTGATGGAGGTGATGGAGGCGATGGCAGTAATACTATGACCCCCGCTGAACATCGGGGCGTCTCGACGATTGTTTAGTTACAGCTCTTTGCAGAACTTAGGGCGCGACGTGTTTTTTCACAAAAAAAGAGCAATTTTGTATTTGAACGATTCTGAGCTCAGTTCTCACCGTATCACCTAACAAGTAGTATATTCTGACGTGGTCATTCGAGGCGCAGGGCCCGTCCAATGGGTGATGATTGGATCACATTTTACCCAAATTCAGCAATTCTGCCCATGTCTATGTATTTTTGCTTGTGTGGGCCACAGTTCTTATTCTCTGAGACTGAGATTTTGATAGAATACTCTTGCTATAGTATGCCGAGGGCTCCACATGCTTATATAAGCCATTACCACCAGTGGCCAGAGCTGTAGCATGTGCACACGACACCCATATCAGATCATCCTATAATTTAAGTGACCAATTGTGACAATGGCTTACATAAGTATTTGGGGGCCCTCAGCATACCTCACAAGAGTATCTCTATCAAAGTCTCAGCCCCAATGAGTGAGATCTGAGCCTACATGAGCAAAAATACACGGAGATTAGGCAGAATTGCTGAATTTGGGCAAGGTGTATCCAATCATCACCAAATTTTGGACAGGCCCCTGCGCCTCGATGAACCACGTCAGGAATATACTACTTGTTAGGTGAGATATGGTGAGAACTGAGCTCAGAATCATTCAAATACAAAATTGCTCTTTTTTTGTGAAAAAAACCGTTGTGCCCTAAGTTCTGCAAAGAGCTGTAAGCATAAACGGTTACACCAAAAATTCCCTGATGTCCCCTATGCACAAGCCGATCCGGCTGTCGACTCGGCCAATGCAGCCAATATTTTCCGCGTCAGGTGAGCCTACTGACCCAAGTCCACCCCCACGTTCGATAATGGAGGGGATGGAGGCAACGGAGGCAACGGCGGTGATGGAGGAGGAGGGGAGGAGGAGGGAGAGGAGGAGGAGGAGGAGGAGACTGCTGATGAACAATCACTCAGTTTCTGTTTAAATTGTCTATTCTTTGCGTCAAGTATCAGGCTGTGATTAAGTTGCGGGCGTCATGCGCGTGTGAATTGGCAGCAGGATGGATTCGTGTATGAAAACAAATCAACACACGGATGGACAAATGTTCAGGAGGGAGGCGGACAATGCGGACGGACAGCAGGAGGCCGAGAGCGCAAGGACCCGGTTGTGAGCAACATTTTGCAGGTGCGTGGTCCATGTCCTCGCATCACATCTCTATACTAACTTAGAATTGTTTTATTCAGATCAGCCGCTGCAAACAGTTGCATTATCGACCCACCGTCAGTCACTAGCCTTGGCCCTGCCAGTGGAGTGGGCCGGGTGGACCAACTCCGGCAGGCTCGGGTGCGCAGAGGCGCGTAGCAGCGAGCAAGGTGACGATGGCTCAGGAAAAGGCTGGAGCTAACTAAGACAAAGCACGTGACGATGGACTATATACAGATCTGGTTGTGGTCTCACACACCACCACATGTGCCAAACAACACAATGGTGACAACCCCGTCACCACTCAGACAGTGAGCAACAATCAGTAAATCAAGAAGGAGCACACCAACAATGGTCCAACATCACCCTCGCATCTCAGCCCAATGTAATGAGTGCTCCGCTGAGATTGCACAGTCTCAGATCGTGGTCCCAATCTAACGGTGGGTAGACGTGGTGGCTGAGTAGGACGGGAAAGAAAGAATGAAGGGAAGGTCGAGATGAACGTGGGCGTACAACTCGCATGGATGGCGAGATGCCCTTTTCGAAGCAAGATGTCAAAGGTACATATATTTTGGCGAGCAGCATCAATAACGTGTCGCTAGGTAAGTAGGGGGGTCACGTTCACCCAGACAGTGCTATGCTTCTAGAACTCCCAGTACCACTGCAACTCTTCCCGACCCGACTGCTCTGTTGTTCCAGCCGGTGAATCACGGTGAGCAGGAAAAAGTGTTTTAATTCAACCCAACACTTATGCTTATGCTAGCGCCATTCTAAGCACCTGCGACGAACACGCTGACGAGCTGGCAAAATGAGCATGCATTGAAATTATTCATTTCGAAGCATCAGGAAACACCTCCTGGGAAATTCAGGTCGGATTTCCCCCAGATTCCGAACGGGTTCCGGAATCAGGTCTAATTCCGCGGAATCTCCACATCATTCCGGCAAATTCGTCGAGATATCCGATCAATATTGAATTTCTGCCCTAATTCTGCCCTAAACTGAGGTGGCACTTGATGTTAATATGCGTAACTGAGTTAGACTGTTGGCAATGCTGGTCAATAAGATAAATGAAGCTCTGCCCCTCTTTCTGAAGCTCTGAAAGTTCTAAGTCCTCACATCAACAACAGCCGTAAAGTTCTCGTCATCGACTCACACGGCTGTTGATGAGACCGTTCCTTGAAAAAGATGTGACATCGGTTGCTGCCTCTGCTTCCTCTTGCTTCCTTCCCCCATCTCGCGGCTCTTCCGGCTGCTCGTTCCTCGCTGTTCCCCAGCAGCTCGCCCATCGCCGTCTCTCCATACCCCCCCTTGGCAGCCGTTGAGGGCCTTATTATCCTTCGGAAGGTGCCAGTGAGCCTGTCGTAGGAAGCCGGGTGTGTCCTTGCCTCTCGGCGACAGTTTCGTGCTCACGCCTTGCCAGCCCATCGACTCTCCTTCGTCTCCTCCGTCCTCCTCTGGGCGACTTGGGTTGTTCAGCCAGTACAGCTGTTTTGCACAGGAACGTTTGAGAGCGCAGCAAGCTGCGCAGACTGCGGAAAAATTGTAGAATTAGTATATATAGAGCTTGTACTTGAAGCTTAGAGACAGATGAAGACCCGGGGATTCAATACCATCCTTTGGGCAAACCACTCTCTAAGTTTTGGCCAATTTTGATTGTGTCTTAACTACCACTTTTATCTTTGAATTGTTTATCCGAATTATCCGTATCCGAACCATCCGAACCGAGCTGTGGCCGATCCCAGCTATCCGAATTATCCGAATCCGAATCCGAATCCGTTATCCGAATCCGTTATCCGAATCCGACTATCCGAGAACAAACCTACCAAACTTATTCAAACCAAAACATCCATTCAAGTCAAGCTATTTCTAAGTGTGCAAGCTTCGTTTCCTGCATTGTAACCACCCAAACACCCAAACGTCTATTATAGGGAGACTTGATAGTTGATTAATATATTCATTGACTTGCGCTTTAGTGTGAGTTAGTTGAGTAGAGTTTTCAGCAGTTAGTTCTACCTTAGCGTTTCAACGCCTCGCCCCTTTCAATCGACAGAGTGCGCCGAGGCGTGTTGTTCCTGCATTTGAAATATGCATCGAGACACTGTTGCTTGGAGAGCCATAGAACAAGAGGCACTACCACTACATCTTTTGTAATTGTAGATTGCTAATAATGTTTGTCACTGTTGAACTCCGCACCCCATTCTGGATCCTTAGGCGGAGCGGAGCACCCTGCCTTGTTCATTTGTAAGGATAGTGTGTCTCAAATCCGGACCTTTCAACATGCTGCAAGAGAAGTGCCAAGATGTACAAAATATATCAAGCTTAGTCAAGCTGCGGCACAGAGTAACAATGAACCCAATTGTGGCCACGGGGGATGGCTTCAGTGTCCAAATGGGTCACACCTTGTTGGGAGATTTGAAGTAAACAAGGTGGACGCACAAAAGTTGTGTATAGTTGAGGTGGATACCAGAAGATGGGGACGGGGGACAGATGAAGCGGGGAGAGCCATCCAGGTGCATTCCATCGGCGCTGTATCACAGGTTGCAGCTGCCCAGTCCAGATGCGCACAGTTTTGTCACCCAAGAGCCATCCAGGTGCATTCCATCGGCGCTGTATCACAGGTTGCAGCTGCCCAGTGGCTGCATCCCAGATGCGCACAGTTGTGTCATGGGAGCCAGACACAATGCGGGTCCCTTCAGGTGAGAAGGCTACAGACCAGACTGTGTTGCTGTGCCCATCCAGGCGCGGCTCCTCCTTGCCTGTGGCTGCATCCCAGATGCGCACAGTTTTGTCACCCGAGCCAGACACAATGCAGGCCCCATCAGGTGAGAAGGCTACAGACCAGACCCAGTCGCTGTGCCCATCCAGGCACTGCTGCTCCTTGCCTGTGGCTGCATCCCAGATGCGCACAGTTTTGTCATGGGAGCCAGACACAATCCGGGTCCCTTCAGGTGAGAAGGCTACACACCAGACTCTGTCGCGGTGCCCATCCAGGCACTGCTGCTCCTTGCCTGTGGCTGCATCCCAGATGCGCACAGTTTTGTCATCCGAGCCAGACACAATGCAGGCCCCATCAGGTGAGAAGGCTACAGAGGTGACTCTGTCGCTGTGCCCATCCAGGCACTGCTGCTCCTTGCCTGTGACTGCATCCCAGATGCGCACAGTTTTGTCATCTGAGCCAGACACAATGCGGGCCCCATCAGGCGAGAAGGCTACAGACTGGACCATGTCGCTGTGCCCATTCAGGCCCTGCTCCTCCTTGCCTGTGGCTGCATCCCAGATGCGCACAGTTTTGTCATGGGAGCCAGACGCAATGTGGGACCCATCAGGTGAGAAGGCTACAGAGGTGACCCCGTCGCTGTGCCCATCCAGGCGCCGCTGCTCCTTGCCTGTGGCTGCATCCCAGATGCGCACAGTTTTGTCATCCGAGCCAGACACAATGCAGGCCCCATCAGGTGAGAAGGCTACAGAGGTGACTCTGTCGCTGTGCCCATCCAGGCACTGCTGCTCCTTGCCTGTGGCTGCATCCCAGATGCGCACAGTTTTGTCATCTGAGCCAGACACAATGCGGGTCCCTTCAGGTGAGAAGGCTACAGACCAGACTGTGTTGCTGTGCCCATCCAGGCGCGGCTCCTCCTTGCCTGTGGCTGCATCCCAGATGCGCACAGTTTTGTCACCCGAGCCAGACACAATGCAGGCCCCATCAGGTGAGAAGGCTACAGACCAGACCCAGTCGCTGTGCCCATCCAGGCACTGCTGCTCCTTGCCTGTGGCTGCATCCCAGATGCGCACAGTTTTGTCATGGGAGCCAGACACAATCCGGGTCCCTTCAGGTGAGAAGGCTACACACCAGACTGTGTTGCTGTGCCCATCCAGGCGCTGCTCCTCCTTGCCTGTGGCTGCATCCCAGATGCGCACAGTTTTGTCATCCGAGCCAGACACAATGCAGGCCCCATCAGGTGAGAAGGCTACAGACCAGACCCAGTCGCTGTGCCCATCCAGGCACTGCTGCTCCTTGCCTGTGGCTGCATCCCAGATGCGCACAGTTTTGTCATTGGACCCAGACACAATGCGGGTCCCATCAGGCGAGAAGGCTACAGAGGTGACCCCGTCGCTGTGCCCATCCAGGCGCCGCTGCTCCTTGCCTGTGGCTGCATCCCAGATGCGCAGAGTTCTGTCATGGGAGCCAGACACAATGCGGGCCCCATCAGGTGAGAAGGCTACAGAGGTGACTCTGTCGCTGTGCCCATCCAGGCGCCGCTGCTCCTTGCCTGTGGCTGCATCCCAGATCCTCACAGTTTTGTCATTGGAGCCAGACACAATGTGGGTCCCATCAGGTGAGAAGGCTACAGACTGGACTGTGTTGCTGTGCCCATCTGGGTGCTGCTGCTCCGTGCCTGTGGCTGCATCCCAGATGCGCACAGTTGTGTCATGGGAGCCAGATGCAATGTGGGACCCATCAGGCGAGAAGGCTACAGAGGTGACCCCGTCGCTGTGCCCATCCAGGCGCTGCTCCTCCTTGCCTGTGGCTGCATCCCAGATGCGCACAGTTTTGTCATCCGAGCCAGACGCAATGCGGGCCCCATCAGGTGAGAAAGCTACAGACCAGACCCAGTCGCTGTGCCCATCCAGGCACTGCTGCTCCTTGCCTGTGGCTGCATCCCAGATGCGCACAGTTTTGTCATGGGAGCCAGACGCAATGTGGGACCCATCAGGTGAGAAGGCTACATAGGTGACCCCGGCGCTGTGCCCATCCAGGCACTGCTGCTCCTTGCCTGTGGCTGCATCCCAGATGCGCACAGTTTTGTCATGGGAGCCAGACGCAATGCAGGCCCCATCAGGTGAGAAGGCTACACACCAGACTCTGTCGCGGTGCCCATCCAGGCACTGCTGCTCCTTGCCTGTGGCTGCATCCCAGATGCGCACAGTTTTGTCATCCGAGCCAGACACAATGCAGGCCCCATCAGGTGAGAAGGCTACAGAGGTGACTCTGTCGCTGTGCCCATCCAGGCACTGCTGCTCCTTGCCTGTGGCTGCATCCCAGATGCGCACAGTTTTGTCATCTGAGCCAGACACAATGCGGGCCCCATCAGGCGAGAAGGCTACAGACTGGACCATGTCGCTGTGCCCATTCAGGCCCTGCTCCTCCTTGCCTATGGCTGCATCCCAGATGCACACAGTTTTGTCACCCGAGCCAGACACAATGCGGGCCCCATCAGGTGAGAAGGCTACACACCAGACTCTGTCGCGGTGCCCATCCAGGCACTGCTGCTCCTTGCCTGTGGCTGCATCCCAGATGCGCACAGTTTTGTCATTGGACCCAGACACAATGCGGGTCCCATCAGGTGAGAAGGCTACAGACCGGACTGTGTTGCTGTGCCCATCCAGGCGCTGCTCCTCCTTGCCTGTGGCTGCATCCCAGATGCGCACAGTTTTGTCATCCGAGCCAGACACAATGCGGGCCCCATCAGGTGAGAAGGCTACAGACCAGACCCAGTCGCTGTGCCCATCCAGGCACTGCTGCTCCTTCCCTGTGGCTGCATCCCAGATGCGCACAGTTTTGTCATGGGAGCCAGACGCAATGTGGGACCCATCAGGTGAGAAGGCTACAGAGGTGACCCCGTCGCTGTGCCCATCCAGGCGCCGCTGCTCCTTGCCTGTGGCTGCATCCCAGATCCTCACAGTTTTGTCATTGGAGCCAGACACAATGTGGGTCCCATCAGGTGAGAAGGCTACAGACTGGACCGTGTTGCTGTGCCCATCTGGGTGCTGCTGCTCCGTGCCTGTGGCTGCATCCCAGATGCGCACAGTTGTGTCATCCGAGCCAGACACAATGCAAGCCCCGTCAGGTGAGAAGGCTACAGAGGTGACTCTGTCGTGGTGCCCATCCAGGCGCTGCTGCTCCTTGCCTGTGGCTGCATCCCATATGCGCACAGTTCTGTCATCCGAGCCAGACACAATGTGCACCCCATCAGGTGAGAAGGCTACAGACCTGACCATGGAGCTGTGACCCTCCATCTGCACCAGTGGAATACTACGCATCAGGGAATCACACTTCAAGAACCCTAGGCCAGTAAAGTTGTGCCTCCATGCCTCCAGATTCTCAGAATTGCTTATTTCTGCTGCCAGGCAGCTCAGGTAGAGATGTGGTGTGCAAGGTGATGCTGCACCAGATATGAACACTGCCCAGAGTCGCTGAACTGCTGAGGTGTATTCATTAAGTACTTTGGAGTCTGAAATCTGATGTTTGTTTTAAAAAAGAAATGTTGCTATGTTACTCATGCTACATACCTGGAGAGCCCAGCCACGAGCCTGTTGTATTGCATAGCGGCAGTCAACCTTCCAGAGGCTCATTATCTCCATCCAGAATAGCACCTTGAGCTCACAAAACCTCAATAACAATGCAGCGACCTCTTCAACAGCTTTGTCGCTGTGTCTCACTGCATCAAGATGGCTAGCCCAATGTTGAGAGGCATATTTAATCTCAGGCCTAATTGCTGCGACTCGCTCAGCCAGCCCTTCCACTTCATCGTCTTGTAAATATGAGGTGACAAGCTTGCAGATGTTGAACTTGAGTGATTTGTCCAAGATGGCAAGGCACTCTCGTGTGCGGTCCACAAAATATGATGCAGCCTGCTTTGCCAGTGTTGAGCGGTTGATGATAAAATCATCAAAGGACTTGTGATATACATAAATCTTGTGATCTCGCTCAGAGACATAGAGCACAGCGTGGAGACTACCCAAGCTGTTTCTGACCGCAAGAACATTGTCAGCCATGGCTGCCTCACTTGGTTCTTCTGATGCATCAACCACAAGTGGGGCAAGTGCCTGCACTGTCAGAGGCTGTCGTGCTGTCACAGCTGCGTATAGAACACGCTTACAGATCTCTGCTGTAAAACTATTTTGGAGCACCTCCTCAATGACCCGGACGTAAAGAGCATCCACAAGTTGATCTTTGCCTGTTATCACCTGTCCAAGTCCCTTTTCCAGAATGTGGTCCAGCTGCTTGGCTTGTTGGCGTGCAGTTGGTGGGATACTCTTTGGGGAGAGGTACCGCACAATGGTTGTAGCATATATGAAGACCCCAGCAGAATCTTTTACAATGGCTTCAATTTTATCTCCGAGATTCGGCAGTTCTACTTGCAAGAAGCAGCGAATATCAGCCTCAGCATCACTTTTCTCAATATCTTCCAACCGAAAGTGAGCTTTCACTGCATGGCAAGATTCCACAATTTTTGGATGGGGACGACTGGTGAGAAAGAATTTGAGCCCATGTAATGGAGTGGCAGCAAATGCAGTGATCAGTTCCTTGATGAACTGTGCACCAGAGTCGTTTTCCAACTCATCCAGAGCATCAATGACAATTACTAGTGGTGGTGGATCAAAACCACACCTCCTCATTGCGGCCCAGGGTTCAACAAGGAGCTTGTCAATATCCCCTTCCCAGATATCATTGAACCTCTCAAGGTTGATCCCTTGAAGGCTAGCCACCAGGGGCTTGTATTCAGACAGGAGCTGGCGCACAATAGTTGAAACAAGGGGCTTGCGAGACCTGGTGTCTTCTTCATTTCGAGAACAGAAGAAAGATGCACCAAGTCGTCTTTGTTTTTGCAGCCACTCACAGAGAGTGTATGCGATCGTGGATTTGCCAGTACCAGCCATGCCACTAAGCCAAAAAATGGAGTCAGATGCATCTGAAGATACATCTAGAGCCCAGGTTTGAAGACAAGAGAGGATGTTCACCCTGGTGTGCAGTGTACACCCTCGTCGAGTGAGCTTGTCCACTCCATTAAAACGTGCTTTGGCAACATAGGTCAACTGCAGTGACTAAAAGGCCACTGTTAAGCAAAGTACTGGAAAGTTAAAGTACAGTACAGACCAATGTGTTCCCCAGTATTTGGTATATGCTTGCAGTTACCGATTGACACAACTCCTGCTGAAACAAATTGTGCGGTGTCAATGTGGAAAAATAAACCCATTTCTAAAACACCCACCTTATGAATCTGCAGAGCTGCCTTCAATTGATTACCAAAATTTTGGATTCCCTCTTTGACCTCGGGTTGTAGCCCAGTGTAACCTCCCGGGATTTGAATATGCAGATTGTGAATTTCAGAAGCTCCATCAACTAGTAGTCTGCAAAATTGAGCTTATATAGTAATAATAATCATGAGACCTACTTTGTCAACTTCTCACTACTCTCAGTGACCTGGTTGCTGTAGTATTCTCTTGCCAGAAGCACAGTGTTGGCTCGTATCAGGGAGGATGCAAGGTTGTCCATCAGAGTTTGCAAGTCCTTCTCATTGTTTATGTACATCTGGGCAGATTCAATATCAAGCACAGATGGGGCCGAAGCCATACCTCTGCAATGTCTGAAAACCTATCAAGCAGCTGGAAGATAGAACTAGGGACTGCAAATTGGACCTCTTGCAGGTCATGCCAGACAAGCTTAGCCCCGGCACATATTTTTTGTGTTCTTGTAAGGCAGCCCTTGCTATCAGCAAACTGAGCAATGAAGTCTCCAGGATTCAGCTTGAATTTCTCAAAGTCAGGACTGAGCATGTATTCCAGAGTGCCCTGGGTGTCCTTATGGGAGATGGCTCGAAGGAGCGACGAGATGAGTTTGTGATCTCTTGGGTGACAATCCAGCTCCAGGAACAGTCCTCTTGTTTTGAGCAGTGGGCTGCCCTGGAAGATCAGATCATTCTTGACATCTCCACGCAGTGCACCATCATTGATGAGGCACTGAAGGATGTCGTCGACAACCAGTGCAAAGGCGGCCTCGACTTGAGATCGGGTGAAGGTAGTGGTGTTAAAGGATGCTCCAAACCAGGAGTAATAGCTGGGAAACCCAAGGATGAGCCCAGATCCCACAATCAATTTTACAGGCCACACACCGCTGCAGACTAGTCTCCGCTGACACTCCAACTTTGTCTGGCATGTCGTTGCTGTTTCCCATGGTTCCAGGCATTCTTGGTGCTTCGGTGGGCCGGGTCGAGTAGTGGGATGAAGGACGGAGGAAAGTTCAGTCGCAGCGTGTGATCCTCGAGGTCACAGCATGTAATCCTCAAGGCCATTGACAGCCTGACAGCAGCCTGGCAGCATGAATGCATAATAATAGCTGCGAGTCAGTGCAACGTAATACACATACATTGCTTATCGAATCGCTCCAATGCTGCTTTAGATTGGCGCCAATGGACATAGCAATATGTAGTGCTGCCCTATAGCATACGGTAGGCGGGACGGTCGAGGTTCGATTTGACATGACAGCTTCCCATGATGGTGAGAAACACCATATCTTGGTGCTGCATCTCAGTGTATGCAAGCCTTGTCAGGGCTAATCGAGCATTGAGAGGGCATGGGAGGTGTTCCAAGACAACTTCAGACACCATTGACACGCAAGAACCAGGTAGAACGTCAGTCAATCAATGCATCAGTCGCCGGCACTCCGGCAAGCTGCCTGGAGCTGTCAATGTCATCGATACACAAGGCAAGGTCCCTGCCGGCCATTGCCGAAGAAGATTTGATTTCCTACGATATGTAATATATATAATAGTAATTAATATCGGTGTACACCTGTACCTTTCTCAGTCCGCCCATCGTAACATTGACAGTCTTGAAAACTCACAGTCCGGCTTTCCTCTCGGTCTTTTCCCGGACCTCCACCGTGCCCGCTGATCCACGCGGAACGCCCAAGGAACGCCGGCGTGCTTGGGCCTCGGCCGGCCCGCTCAAGAAAAGCCTCGGCCGGCCTACTCGGGTTGTTCGGGCGCTAACTTACTGCCAGCGCTCCGCGTTCCGCGTTCCGTTGGATGCCAAGAGGACTGGAAAGGGATTAACCCCTTCGCGTTCGCCTTGGTCGGTACATCCGAGTTCAGAGTCTCGATCCAGCTGCCAGTGTACGTACGGCGCGCGAAAGGTTCCTCGCGCCGGGAAGATCAAGCTAGGAAGAGTGTAGGAAGAGTGTAGGAAGAGTCACCAGCCCGAGGGGACAAAAAAGAATGACCGAATGGGAAGACCGCGTCTTGCTTCGAACGAGAAATACATGCAATAGTAGAGACCTGGTGAAGGGGCAGTAACGGCGCCAAGGCGCACACAGATTGTTAAATGGGCGAAGGAACCAGTAACCCTACCAGCTTTGATAAACCACAGAGCATGATGATGGTAAATCCTGTTGAACGTGTTTATATTCAACGCGTTCAACACTCTACTACAACTACTGTACTGACTACAGGTACCACTTCTCCAGAATAAACCAATTAAACCTGTTGAACCAACAGGTTAAATGGTTGATAAACGCAGAGAAGAACTGAACTCACCGAGTATATCGTTGAACAAGTTGAACTGACTAAACAAGATGAACATTATAAACATGTTAAATGAGATCAACAATGGGATGGATACGGGACTCACGTTCACTGCTTCTTCGGGTTATGGAATGAGGTTGAGATGGCCGGGAAGTTGAACAGCAGAGGTGACGGAGTGAGGGACGGAGTGCGGTCCCGAGGCGGTAATCTTGCGGGTGGAAGGCGTAGGCGGCGTGGGGAAGGAGGGCAGGAACACGGGTGTTAAAACGTTCGACCTGTTAAACAATCAGCCAAGGACATGAGACGAGACGGATGACGGGGCACACCATGAGCGGGGGGTCGGCAAGGAGCAGGAAATCCCAGTGACAAACTGTGTGAGGGTGAGCACGAGGAGCAACGGGGTAAGTAGACGTACGCACCATGAGAGTGTGGCTCGTGCGCGGGCCAAACAGCAGTGGAGGGGCAGGACGGTGAAGACTTGAGGGGTAGTCGGAGCGGGCGATGGAGCTAGGGAGGCGCGGAGTACGAAGGGAAGCTCGTGGAGAGGAGCAGGGAAGCGACGGTGGGAGGCAGAGAGGGAGGGAGAGTGGCGAGATGGGCGCAGGAAGGAGAAAAGAAAACGCCAAGAAAGTGACTGACGTGTGACTCTATAAGTTGCCGTGGCGATCAAGGGGCTCGAACGTCCGGTGAAGACGGATCAACTGTCAATTGGGACTTAGAGCATTCTTCCATGTCCGTCGAAGGCTTGACTAGCTTGACTCCGCGCTAGCGTGTTTCTCAACGGTGGCTTCATCCAAGACTGCAACCTCCTCCTTGTAAGAATCCTTTGCAGCTGGTTTCTGCCCGACCTAGCTTCTGGAGCTCAAGCACTACTTATGGTGGACCCTCTGCACGAAGGCGCTGGAAGTCCGCCTAGGGAACATGACCTATCTCCACGCTCGTGTTACTGCTCAGCACCAGACTGGTTCCCATCTGAACTCTCGCCGCCATTGTATTCTTTGTTCATTTCCTCGTTCGAATAGTGTTCTGACGCTTGATCAACACCACAGTCGACAGCTATTCCAGGAGAATTGCGCGCCAGATGGCTTCTCTTCATGCACCGGAAACAACGTCTCACTCGCTCTGGCTGCAAGTTCTCGTCATCCGAAATTCTCTCCCCGTCGTCATTGTCTGACCACGAGGAACGTTCATCGCGCCCCTCATCCCACCCATGCATATCGACGTCTCGGCCGGGCAGCGCTTTCTCGGCGTTCGCTCGCGTTATCGCGCAGGCACGAAGCGTCTTAACGGCAGTCATTCCATACACCTCCGTCTCGGCGTCACCTTCCACGCGTTCTCCATCGTCGGCACTATCATCTTCGCCATCGCCATCATCATGGCCTTCGCAGTCGGCCGCATCGACCCCGGATCTACCTCCTATGGAACTGATTCGCCGCCTCCGGAGGAAAACTCCAACATGCAACTGCCTGAGCACTTCAAGCACCACCCTCATTCTTGCAAGCCAGCCGACATTATTCCACTCGACTCGTCAGGTCCTTCCGATCCACCAGCGGTTTCTGCGAAATCTCAGCCTCAAGATCGCCCTTGGGCTCCATTTCGCTGCTTGGCGGACGCCACCCTCACGTATCGCTGGGTCAGTCGGCGCATGGCTAATCGGGAGGTCGACGAGGACCTGGAGCATCTTCGTAGCGATTGGGCAATTGATTCCAATGTCACCTTTCGCAATCATCGTGAGATGGAGAAGGCCTTGGACACACAGGAGGGGAGCGTACGGGTACGTGGCTCTCGTCGATTTCACTCCTGCGATGAATCCATGATCTTAATTGCGCACAGGTGTGAAACACACCGAGGATGACGCCCAGAAGCCAACAATTTATCATGCCGTGTGCCAAGTGGTCATGGCACTGGCATCCCTCGAGCCTCGCTCTCACAACGGCGAAGTACTGCGATTTGGCGATGGGGTGACACGGACCGCGCATCCCGGGGTCCTCATCGAGTCTATGGACTTTGAGGAGATGGCAGCATGGCTCGCGATTTGCAACTCGCGCAGTAATCACCCGTGTCCGAAGTGTCTTGTGCACCACAGTGACCCGCACAAACTCTTCGAGCGTTCGGAACGCCGCTCACCGCAAGAGATGTTGCGCGTCCCTAGGGAGGCTGCCAAGTTACATCCCACTCAGCGCGAAGACCTGCTGAAAGGCTACGGCCTTCACAACTTCATTGTGCGTTGTCCAATGGCTCCTAAACCTTCCCCTGGAACATGTTATTTAACTTTCCTTAGCCTTTCCTTCTCTCGTTCGACCACTCTGACCCGTATGCAGCTGCATGCTGCGATTTACTCCACTACTTCGACCGCGTAAATGGGGCCGGCACTGGCACGTTTGGGTCTTACTCAAAGAGTACCTTCAATCGAAGGGACTCGCATCACGTTTTAACGACTAGTGAGTGTTCTCTCCCTTCTTCGTCGTCCAAGGTACTTACTGTGAGCAGTATGAACCGTTTTACGAGGTGGAGAGGGTTGAAAACACATCCCCTCACCCACCACAATCGATTATTCGGAGGGGCAGGACATCTTGAAGGCACACACTACACGTTTTCTGAATCTGAGGTCAACTGCCTTGGAACCAGTCCGCCTTGCCATGTCTCGTACAGCTGCTGCCGCGGAACTCATGCCTCGTTCACATCGTACGCTCGATGCAGAAACTCCGCATTATGCTTGGCTTTCAGTTACGACTCGACCACCCAATGAGACTCGGAATATGAGCACGCTTGCAAGGGCCCTACAGGTATTCGACGACTAATGCAGTCTCTACTGATATTGTTGTTCCAGGAGGTTCACGAAGTGTGCGGAAAGGACTTTAACTTCCTCGTGCAACACTCGCTCTCGCATGCGATTGAGGATTTCATGTCCAAAGGAACCAGCCGGAACATGAACACTCGTGTTGACAAAGGCTTTCAGCAAGAGGTCGAAAAGATGTACCACAAAAATAAGTAATGGAAAGAGTTGCGGAGCGCCAGGCAAGCTCCAGATTAATTTCTCTGCTTATGCTCACTTCTGTGGTTACGTAGATTGGCTTGCAGGACGAGCGTGAGGAAACGATGGCTCGTGTACAGATGGCCATCGATGACTGGCGTCGCTCGCAGAAAGCTGTAGAGTTGGATGAGGGTGAGCAACCCATCATTCCCGCGTCGAACGCGACAACATCGGGACACTGGAGGCTCGGTTCTCCGATCCGTCGTGTCTCTCCCCAACGGGTAGAGACAGAAAGAGCGGACGATCCCGCGTTCCGTAACTTCAGCATGCGTCTGCGCGAATACATTGCGGCATCATCCCGCACAACAAGTACGTACGGCTCGGGCAAGTTCCGCGGCGCGCTACTCTGTCCAATATTTGGCGGGAAGGATGGCATGCACTACATTGTTGACTGTATCTACTCCTCCACTATATCATTATTTTTTCGTCTTCCTGCCTGGTTTGTTATTCTGCGGCATGCAAGTTGGAACGCGTAGAAGGCCTTGGGACTCACCTCGCACCTTCGAACGTCTTGGGACTCACCTCGCGCCTTCGAATGGTTTGAGACTGCTTCCCAGCCACTCCGCAAGGCCTTCCAAGGTCTTGTAAGTCGTCCCAAGGTCAGATGCCGTCTCATTCCGTTGCAAGATAAATTGGATTTTCCCAACAATAAGATATCTACTTTTTGCGCAGAATAGAGCAGATATCTTCGCTTCAACAGTCCTTGATCTGAGCGTCATCACACCTGGCTTGTGCCCCAGCGCACGGCCGCGCCGTGCACCGACCATAATTATTCATCTAGCTCGATGGCCATCTTACCCCGGGCCGCCGCTGACTTGATTCCACTCCGACTCTGACTCGATCTCTCTTCACGGGCACCGATCCCACCGTGGTCGGAGACCTGCATTCACGCCTGCACTAGAGAGTCATGCTGAGGAGGCCATGCCAGCTATTTTCTGTCATTAGCCGCTCGTCGACAACCGGTATGAAGAATCACCATGACTGTCCATGGTACAGTGGTTGGGTCCGTAGCTTGCGAAACTTTGCTTGCCGCAGTCTGTTCGAGCCTGATCATGTTGCCTTTTTACATGATGACCTCGTGCTTGCGTTTCGAGTCGTTCAACCCGTTCAACCATCCCTCGGTTTAACCGTTCAATGCCAGTCACGTCGCCTCTTCTTGTCTGCCAACGTGTTTAACAAAACCTGTTTTTAACAGGATTTACCATCATCATGCACTGAGGTTTATCAAAGCTGGTAGGATTTATCAAGGAACCGGCTAGGTGTGGGTATCGGTCTATCGATAGAGGCAGAAGTGAAGAATCCCGGGCCAGAGGTAGAAGGCCATCGTTCAAGTCATGCCAAACGGTTCCAATTATCTTCACGTTGGCCTTTTTAGACGATACCTGCTTTTGCGGTTGGATCTTGTGAGAAAAAAGGGTACGCTGAAGTTGAAGGAAAGATCAATACACTGCATTCAGGCCCTTTCTAGCCGAAGGGTTCACCGAGATTCGCCGAGGTAAGGGCGGCTTTATCTAGCTTGAGCTTGGTTCAGCTTGCCCTTGTCTAGGAGCATCGGCTAGGACACCTTCGTCGAGCTTCGGCGAGTTTATCTAGATGAGGCTGGGTTTGGCGGGCTTCGGCTAGGTGTATCTAGCTTGATCCAAAAGTTCAGAATGTCGTCAATTGGCGTCAGATGGCACAGGAGGACGTCTTTAGACACACCGGAGTTGAAATAAGAACCAGCGGCCCATGCATCGTGAATTTTAAAACGCGATGAACATAGTATAATTCTTGATGGCCCGCTTCCTTCCTTCCACTAATGCTGGCGCCGAGAGATGAACCCCTAGCTCACCAAATCGACTCAGAATCCTGCCAACGTCCTTCTCCGAGTCCGGCGATGGAATTGCTCAAACGAGCCAAAGCTAGCTGAATTTAATCTAGGTTTGGGTAGGTTAATCTGCCTTTGGCTAGCCCAATGACCAGTCCTAGCTGAAACCCCAACCAAATCAAGACAAGTTTATCTAGGTATCTAGACGAGGCCTCTAGACAAACCCCTTCATCTAGCCTTGTCTAGAGTGGTCTAGCCACAGGCTAGAAAGGGTCTAAATGCAGTGATAGCCCGCTGGGCCCGGGGCGTGCACCAGTGAACAGCACTCTGAGGGGAAAAAAGGTAGTCAGTTCAAGGCTTTTTGCGGATGTCCGCGTCTCGCTTCGAACGAGAATACATGCAATGGTAGATACCTCTGGAAAAGGGGCAGTATGGCGCCGACGGAAGAGAAGGTGCAACGGCGGATTGGTAGATGGGCGATTGGAACCGGCTGGATGGGGTAGCAGAAGTGAAGAATCTTAGAGATAGATGGACGGCAAAAAATAAAAACAATCAACACCGTTTCAAGTTCAAGTACCTGTCTATCATGCCAACCGGTTTGTGAGCATTCTTTCCACCGGTGGCCTTTTGTAGACGATACCTGTTTTACTCGTGGCCTTGCACCAGTGAACAGCAACCTAGACACAGACATCAAAGAAGAAGAAGAAGAAGAAGAATAATCCACACCTATTCCGTTGATGTCCGGGTCTCGCTTCGAACGAGAATACCTGCCATCTAAATTTCCAACCATCCTGTACGGCAAGGATGACAGAGGCCAGGAGGAAGGCACCCGCGGATTGTTGAATGCGTGGTGCGACGAATTATCAATGGCCTGTTGAATAGAAAAAAGTAGCAGCCCTCGTGTTCTTGCTTGCTGACACGAGGGAAGCATTGTGAAAAGACGCTGAGAACCTCATGCGTGCGTCCTCGATAAGAGATGTTCAAGGTTGCTCCGCGGTCCTCTTCTGGAACGGAATTTCTCGCGAATTCAGCCCGAAAGCCACAGACTGGCACTCACCGGTTACCGTTAATGAATCTGGCAGATTATAGATCACTTACCTCCCACTGGATTGTCTGGGACTTGGAAGCGAGAGACAAAGAAGAGGGGAAACCCTGCAACGTACAACCCGCGTCTCGCTTCGAACGAGATGCCTGCTCTCACCCGTCTCATGGTAGGCAGGCGCGCCGTGCGCGCCGAACAGGTTGTTGGAGGGCTGTTGAGCAGCGTTAAGTATGACTGCGATGTGTACAAATAATGTCAACAATACCTGTTTGACGCCGAGGAGCACGGGCAGGAATCGTCGAGCTTGAGCAGATTGCGGCCCAATTGTAGTCTCTTACACAGATTGTAACGCCGTCTGACGAGCAAGCTGCCAGTGAGTAGACTCTGTAACATGCCAATGAGTTCAGCCCCGGCCCGCCGGCGGCCCGGAAGCCACACACACTTGCATGGTTACCGTTAATGAATCTGGCAGATTATAGATCACTTAGTTTTTACCTCACACTGGATTGTCTGGGACTTGGAAGCGAGAGACAAAAGGAAAAGAAAAAGAAACCCGCCAGCGTACATACGTCTCGGTTCGAACGAGATCCTTGCCTGCAGTAATATTTGCGGTGATGGTAGGCAGGCGCGCCCTGCGAGGCGTACAAGTGTTGTTGGATGGCTGTTGAGAAGGGCTAAGTATGACTGTGCGCACGAATGTCAACAGACCTGTTTGATGCCCAGGACTCGGAGGAGGAATCGTCCCTTGACACAGCGCAGGTCGACCGTCGCGAACGTGCGGAAAATTAAGACAAGTCAGCAATTCCCCCTTTGGCAATAATTTCCCGCCAAAGCCAGCAATTCGCTTCCTGAGCCGCTTCGAACAAAAACTGGGGCGATTGAGTACCTCCTGCGGCAGAAACGTTCAGAATCGTCCCCTCCAACAGTGTTGCGAGTCCCGCTTCCACCTCGTTGATGACAGCATCGTCTTCGCCAATTCGCGATTGCATGCGAGGAGAAGGTTGAGTTTATGCGTCGATGGAAAGCAAGAAATAACTTTATTCAAGTTGAAGTAACATATTTCATGATCAAGAATCTCACAACAGATGCCTCACCCGCACATTATACACCATGAAACCGCAGGCCAGCACGAGCACGGCCGGACGATGTACTGGGTCGGTTTGCTCACGACGAGGACATTCACCGCCCGTTCCACGATACTCGTCCCGTAGCCATGTCGTTCGCGCCATGACTCCGTGCGCGGAAACTCCTCCATGGGCTCGTCTTTCCCCAAGAACGCACATAGCCTTGCCCATCCCTCCCCGACGCGATATTCTAGCCGTCTCTGCTGAGGTTTGTCTGTCTCGAATTCACCCTCATCTCGCATTTTCATCCGCTCGGCCTTGATCTTGGGCAACAGCTTCCTCACCGCCTCGTAATACTTTTCGAAACCGCTTCCCTCGCCTGCTCCGGCGTTGGCTGCGGATGTCCGAACGTCGCTCTGAGCACCTTGACGTTGAACTTGCGCTGGAAGACCACGGACCGGCGGTTCCATGGGAGAATCGCAGGGAAACGAGGGACGGGGAGAGGAGGAGCTCGACGGTGGTCGAGTAGGACTTCCACCATTTGCGCGTCTCGCGCGTGGTGAGGATGATTTTGGCGTCTGGGTATGCGGATATGAGCTCGGCAGCAAAGATGAGGTGCGGAAGGTCAGCGATGACGGCCTGTTCGTTTTCACACGTTCAGTAAACGCTGGAGAAGAATGCCCAACAGAACGCACCGTTGTCCCGTCTGCGACAACCGAACAGCTCGTCCCATTCCTCCTCTCGCGAAACGCCGCCCACGTCCATAGATTTTCGCATCGATAGCGCGGTTCCACATGTCCCTCTCCCAAACACTCAACTTCATCTCCGTCGACGCATCGGACTTGGGATTGAATTTGTATCCGAGCAGCTCGAGGCCTTTGCGCAGCGCTGTTATCGATGAGGCAATGGCATTGAGCAACTCAAGCCTCGGCTCACATGAGGTCCCTGTACGGGGAAAACCCAAGCAGATCACCGCCAGCCCGCTTTCAGAGCGCAATTCCGATGTTTCGAGAACGAGTGGCGAGGAAGCGTCGTCGGCCATGATGGTAAAAGGCAAGGACGAATTGGGTTAGCGGGAATTGTGCGGCCTTCGTATGTAATAAATGAACGGCGACTCGTAATTACGTTTCTGAACAGTTTCAAACGGAGGCATAGCGCTTCGATGCTCTTCCTCCCCCTCCAGAGATTATCAGCTTAATATTCATCCTCGAACGAGAGGCCGAGATGCCCGACTGACGGGCTCGTCCGTGACCATCAAAAAATATGACGTCCGGAGTCACCACCGTGATGGTATCACTGTCGGTCTTCTCACAACTTTCACTCGGGTTGCCTCTTCATCGCCTGTTCTTCAAGCCTTTGGGCTCATCAACTCACAATCACATCCTCACTCGCCCCTCACTCGCCCCCCCGTCTGGCCATCCTACCAGATCGCTATCGTACGGTACCATGCACCCGTCGCTGCAGCCCGCAAAAACTCGCTTCCTTCCAGGGACAATCAAGGTATGCTCTCGTTTCTCATCATGAAACCACTCAAATGCTGCCCAGCTTCACGCCAGCGCGTTATGTGCGGGAAATGGCGGGCTGGGACGACTGGAGCCAGATGGCGAACTTTCTCTCTAATGCGCCGGACGAGGTGGCTCAATACGTCCCTCCCGGTGCTATACGCGGTGCTTGAAATCGCCCCCATCTCCGACCAACCCCTGGACTTCCAGTCTCTCCCTCCCGTGAGAGTGGAACTTGCGTTGCAAGCGTTTGAGCGCCATTGCGCACCAAGCCCAACCTGGACTTCGTTCGCCCGTTCAGCTGGCCGGGATCTCTGGCCCCGCGCTTGGAGATGGCTGGACCTAATATCCATCTTCACCGGCTCACTTCCGGCCGGGATTCTGTTCACAAAAACCGAGATCGACGTGATCGGCGTGCTCGTCTTACAGAAATTTGCTCGGGATCCCGAGCTTTTTCAGCTCATTCAGACCAATCCGAGAGCGCTCTTTGTGTGTGCTCGTGGCTGGGGCTTAGTCCATCCGTTCACTTTGACGTTCATCGCGGAGCTGTTCTCCGCCGAGACGATAGCCGCAGCCCCGGAGCGTGTCGCAGCAATCATCGATGGCGCGGACGGCTACGAAACTCTTGCGCAACATCTTCAGCAGACATTCCAGTCTGCGCTCGAAGACCTGAAATTCCTGAATCAAAACAAGAACGCAAGCGCCGTGCTGCACTGTGGCAACCTCATTCGTGTGCTTCACAACCTCGATGCCACTCTGTGTCTCACGCGGACACCGCACTGAAGGCTCAACCCCCCGCAGCATCTTGGTGACCTCCCCACGGCTCTGTTATCTAACGGAATTCTGAAACAGCTGTCGACGTTGTGTTGACGCTCTCGTGGCGTTTTTCATCCCCGGTGCCTATCAGGTCGCGTACGAGACTTTTGTCTCCTCGTTCCGCTGCTCTGCACCCCACCGGGCCATCTATACGCCGAAAGAGGCAGCCCCATATCTGGTTCAGTCGCTTATCACACTGGTCAGACGGCTCGCCGAAAGGCCGAAATCGCCGAGAAGACCAAACAGAGCGCCACGCAGAAGAGGTCGTCAAGTTCTACTTCACCACGCTGCTTCCCCCGTATCTCATGCGCTTTGGGTTCCTCCGCGCGAATCCATGACGGAAGCCGCAACGGGACTGCGATCGAGAGCACGGCTTCGGAACGGGAGTTCAAAGACTGGAGGTTCTACGACGAGGTGTGGATGCCGTTCAAGAAGCTACTGCGCGATCGTCTGGACGCATATCATTGGTACATCTCTGACCGGCGGCAGGCGCTGAGAATGTGCGATAACATTGAGGTGCGCGTCCATTGATTCGAGTGCATTTTCAACCGATTCCTGTTAGTGTGGACGTGTCGGCCCAAGAAACAAGTTCCAGAAATGCAACCGGATGTTTGGTATTCTGCTATTCTGCTCCGAGGAATTGTCAGAAGGATGATTGGAGGTCTGGTCGGCATAGAACACAATGCCACGCCTATCACTGGTTTAATCTGTGTTTGCGTCCTCTTAGAATTTCTTATCTGTCCCGGCCGACTGACGCTTCCATTTAGATGAGCTGGACCTGGGGCTCACCAAACGTGAACGGGTCCTTCCTGCGGGCGCTTGGTTGACTGGGACTGGAACGAGGGAGGGAAACAGCACCTCAAGCTCCTCACTCTCCCATCCAAAAATCCCAGTACAGTCCGTGCCGGGAGTCGATCTCTCACAAAGCTTCCCCGTTCGCCCGCTATGACTACAGCCAAGGCACCGTCGATCACAACTGGCTGCACTTCCCCAAGTGGAGATCGCCCAGCGCATTCCCTGGATCATTTCGACTCTGTGGCTATCCGCATTGGCGCTGTTTGGCCCAGATCTGGTTCAGCGCGCAGTCGCCAGTGAGGGGCCGCCTTAGCATTACAGCGGTTCGGTTTGCCTCTGGAGTCGACGGCCCACGGTGGGTAGGGACGAGTGGCTTATTACGTTTGCATCGGGCAAACAAATCGACGTTGCCCACGGTTCAGCGGCTTCGCGGATGCGTATTTAGCCCATGGGATGGATTAAGAACTACGGGGGTCAAGGCTCTCGAGATCATGCATGAAGAAGCGGTGGTCGAGTTCCATTTGTAAATGTACGTTCGGCGTGGTTGCATTCACAATCCTTAATCCTAAGAACCGTCAGCGATACATATGTTTTCATGGTCGTTTCAAAGTTGATTCAAATGATCCAGTGTTTTCTACGTAGCTAACAGTCGGAATGAATTTGTTGTTTCGGTCCGAACCTCTGACTTCGTCCCTGCGTTGTGTTATGCACTTCTCCGCTGACGTCCTGCGAGCGTCAGTGCTGTCCAGTGCGAGTCCGAGGAGCGGTCGTCTGCGATGTTGCATTTCTTCCCGACACGTCTTTTACCTTGTTCTTGTCTTTCGAAGCAATGCATCGCTCTCCTCGCCTATCGGTGCCAGTTGTGGCGTTGGACAAGGCCCCTTCCTTCCGTAACCACCAACCGTTGGCTCGATATCAACCGACAACGTTACGTCCACCACGAGGAAAATTGAACACAGCACGTCCGCTCAGTGCCGACGTACATCTGATGAGGAAAGAGAAGACGGAGAGAAAAATGCTGTCCGTGGAAGGTCTTCTTCACAAACACCTCCCCCGCGTTGAACGAGGAATTCGCGTCCATCGAGAACTGTAGGTAAAGTGATAGGAGCGTGTCCGAACCTCGCGCAGCTGTATTATGTGGATTATAGCAGCAGTCATATGCGACGAACAACAAGAGAAAATCAATGTATTCCACCAGCACTTTGAACGCAATCGAATCGACTACTCAGCTCGTGCGTTTTACTATCTGACCTAGCATAATGAGCATAGACGCTCTCGGAACATGCGCCAGCACTCGCGCCGTCTCGACCTGGAGCACTCTCTGCTCCGCCTGGCTCCGTCTATTCCACCCAAAATTCAAGTGCCGGTGCCCGCTCATGTACCCCCATATCCCGGCATACGAGTACCTCCAGTGGGAGTAAACCTGCACTTCCTGGAGCTGCGGGAATGTCGCGAGCCACGGGAGGATGCGGCGTCCGGTATGAAGCGTGTTGATGTGGATGTCGACTTTGGAGAAGCCGCGCAGGGAAGCAGCTGTCGTGAGCGCTTCGGGAGTGTCCGCCCAGGCACACGGATGGAAGACACTGGTGTACGAGCGTTTATTCCAGAGCGGGAACCCGCGGCTGTTCATGATCCAGAGCTTCAGCGTGATAGCGCGGGTCCCGTCGAGTTGGTCGGCGATGAGGCGGAGGTCATCCAGGAATGCCAGTGCGGCGGAGTGTGAGAGGAAGGGAGATATCTGGAACTCGAAAATGTGCAGGTTTGGGCACAAGGACAGGTCGAAGCTCGGGATTAACCGACCCAGTTCGTTGCTCGTGTGGAGGGACACCAGGCCAGGATGGGCGAGCGGCGGATCCACCAGCGGACGACGAAGCTTCGTCGTGCTCTTGTAGATATTGAGCTGCCGCCTCGGAGACGCGTAGTCCACGCAAACCAGACTCGGATGGATGACCAGAAATCGTCGTAGCGCCTCCGGATCGTGTGCGTCGCTCGAGATGCAGAGCATTTGCAACCGCGGAAAGACGGCGTTGCGGAGGATGGCACTGAACAAGTGACCGAGCCGGGGACGCCATTTGTCGCTGAGAGTGCCGATGCTCCCGCCGTTTAAAGTGAGTATGGAGGATCTGGAGCATGTAGAGGACTGATCGACGAGCTGTAGATGCATGCAGACGAGGTCCTTTGAAAACAGAGTACTCGGCGGCAGCGGAGTCTGCACCCGTGCCCATGGGCGTACAGTGTTCGAGGGAGGTGTGATGAGGGGATTCTCTCCGGAGTGAGTTGTGAGCCGAGAAGGCTGACAGAGCACGATATCTGAGGGATGAAGTATTACCATCGTCCCTGCATCCTTCGCGAGCGACAATACGAGAGTGCTCAACTCCATAGCCGCGGCGCGAGGAGCCATATAAAGTTATCCTCGAACGAGATATACAGCTCCTTCAACGCTGGACACCGCGCCA
>JARIHP010000270.1:0-27284 GCA_029282125.1 Mycena amicta | reverse complement strand
GAGGGACTCGGCGTTGAAGAGGCGAAGATTGTGCCAGAATCCCTTAGTCTCGTGGACATCCGATTGGGGGACATCGTGACTGGGATACCCCTCGGTGACGGTTATCGATTTGAGGCGAGGAAAATCCTCCGCGGTCAGCTTTGGCAGCCGCATCAGATCTTTGGTCAGCACCCTGAAGATGGCAACGTGCTCCCAGCGCGAGGCGAAAGGTGCAAGGATATTCAAGATGCTCTGCTTGTCGGGGCCGAAGACGTCGTTGGAAAGCCCATCAGTGCTGCAGGACACTGAGATGGACAGACTACACTGGCCCGACCGTGCAAGCCACATCTCGGTCGCATCCCGTAGTGTGGCCAACCCGCGCTCGCATTGAATGCGGAGCTTGCTATGCTCGATGAGATTGGCAAATGGGCCCATCGGTTGGCTGATGTGAAGACGTGCCCACAACCGTGGAGTGGATACGCATATGGCCCGCCACGCGCTACACACTCGACCAAGGAGCAGAGGTGCCTCCCTCGAGCTCATTGCGCAATTCCGCGTAACGGGCATGCAGGCGACAAAGATTTCTTCGAAGACGTCGCGGGGCATTCGTCGAATAGGTATGACATTAGTTATCACAAAATATTATTTACTCATGACCAGTGGTTTTGCTTTAGGAGGTTGGGGTTATTTTGTTGGTTGAGCTTTGAGGTTGAGTTCGTTATCGGTGGTTTGAGGTTGAGGTTTGAGGTTTCAGCACTGGTTTGGTGTGATGCCTGAGCTTCGAGCTTGTGGTTTGTTCGTTGCTGAAGGTGAGGCAACACCCATTGAATGCTGATTGAGGTGAAAGGTCGGCGCGATGGGCCACCGCAGCAAATTGATATCAAGTCCATCATTCTCGCTCGGGCAGCTCGGGTAACGAACGAAATAAGCGAAGATTCCTCGCGCAAGGAGACTTTCGATTAGATTTTTTCTAGCAATGGTAGGGTATGGATATATCACATCTGTATGCTTGAATGATTGGCCAAAGTCTACCGGAAACTGGATGAATAATTGTTTTGCGCCTGAGTTCCATTTGATGGGAAATTTGATGAAATTTACTTTATAATCGTGGAGCAGACCGGCCAGGCCAGAGATAGGACCTTGAAGCGCACAGTAGTGAGCAAAAATCGATCTCAAACCATCGACCTCGATGCTCAACCAGATCACAAACCACAAACCACAAACCACAACAATGTCAAACCATCAACCACCGCGCGCTACGCGCAAGCAGTTTTATTTTGTGAAAACTGCTTTTATAAATAGGGGAAAGAAGCGCTTTGTGGTTGTCGATGAACGCCACGAGCTGGGAGCGCTCGTTAACAAGTCCCTCCATCGTTTTCTGTAGCGCAGCGATTTCGTCGTCCAGAGATGCCAGACGAGCGGTAGGTTCGACCAAGATACTCTGGATGTCCTTGACCTCGGCATCCTCTGCACCATAGTTGGTCCCGAATCTGCAGGTGAAGGCGGAGGACAACATGGGAAAGCAATGTCACCCGACCGTGACCACCACTGATGCGCCTTTTGCTTCTCTACGACCATGACCCGATTGCTGGTGCTAGGCACGACCATTCGGAACCAAATCCAGCGGTACACCGGCCTACCGACTGTTCCCGGGCCATGAATGTGGCCACGTCACTCGATTCGGGACGCCCATCCTTGCTCTTTGCATCGTGGCACTACGCCCCCAACCAATCCGTCCGCTACCGAATGGATATAATGGCCAACCCTCAAGCCTCCCTCATGGCTTCGGATAACCAAAGGAAGACACTCGAAGATCCTCCAGCGACCTCCGCCGACAGAGAGCATATTCACGCGGGAGAAAAATGGCATCGTGTCGTTGACTGTGGTCGGGACGTTCTTCAGGTGTGTCTATCCGTTCTATCTGTGCGTACCTCGACTGACTCGCGCTCTGTCCAATCTCTAGTACCAATGTATACTTCCCCGCCATACCTGCCCGCGTTCCACAAGTCTACAGACTCCGGAGCTTAGCCTCGCTGTAAAGCGTCTACTCCGTTCGTTTACTCAGCCCGCTAAGGACCTGCTTTCAGGTTACGGTCAATATCGTCTTCGCGGCCTATGTTGCGTTATTTCACCCTCATGCGTCGCAATCTTAACCCAATGTAGGCGCCGATAGGCTGGGGACCGCCCGCGGACACATACAGCCCCCCGCCTCATGCTAGTTAGCTGCCTCGTCATCCTCTTGCGTAGGACTCGCGCCGACGCCAACGAACGACTAACTGGCTTCTTTTCTTCCGATGCTTCCAAGCCATCGGGTATGCAAATGCAAGCACTGTATTGGGAGCAGGCCCTCGTCAGCGACATCTCCACGCAGAGCGGGGTGCATTTTGGAGTAAATCCCATCAGACCGAAGGTGCGTTTCTTAGCTCGATGTCTTTCGTACCGCCCTGACTCGAATATGCAGCTGGATCGGCCATTGGGGCCCGTCATTGGTGGTGTGCTCTAGGCCCGGTGCGCCCTCCTCTCTCATTTTCCCACACTGAAGCTTACCTATTGGCGGAGACTCCTTCCGGAAACCCTCGAACGGTCGTTGGCAACAGAAGCGTTGTTTCGCGCATGCGGCACACCCCGCTCGTCCCCGTCATTTGACGTGGGCGTCGCATCTCCTCTTCGGTCGCCGGAGGATCTAGACCACCGCCAACGCCCTTCCAGAACCCGCTCCCACCTCTTCTCCAGCCAGCCGTCGACCTCATACTATTCATCACCGTTGTCGTGTAAGCAGTGTTCTACGCCGTCCTTGCAAGCATCTCGAGCCTCTTCCACGTCCGATACCCACAGCTAAACCAGACTGAGCTGGGATTATGCTTCCTGTGTGCGTTTCCTCTTCCTCTGCAGACTCCTTTGACTCTCGCGTGAAGCTGACTGTCCTTGTAGCTCTCGGCATGGGTATGGCCGTCGGGGTCCGTTATTGCGGGGAGCATCCTGGACTGGGCGAAGCGGAGGCTACTTTACCGTTCACGGGGACGGCGACGCAAAAGCCGAGCACCAACGACTTTCCTACCGAGAAGGTATGTCGAGATCCTGTCCGTCCTTCCAATGCACTCACCCCGTCCCCTCTTGTAGGACCCGTCTGCGCATCCTCCCCTTCTTTCTCTACAATCTTCGTCGCATGCTGTACAGTGTACGGGTACGGATGGTGTATTGAGCGGCGGGACGAGTTCGCAGGTCCACTGGGTGCTGTTCTTCTTGTATGTCTTTCCCGGTGACAATGCGAAGACGGAGCTTGCTGACGACGTGCTGGTAGTGGCTCTGGCCTCGGTCGGAATCATGAACGCGCTACAAACGCTCAAGCGCTCATGCTCGACCTCGTGCCCAAGCAGGGGTCGTCTATCATCACCAGCTTGTGTATGTCTTATCCTTCCTTCCTTCCTTCCTTCCTTCCTTCCTTGCTCTTTCCTCTTCCGCTCTTATTTCTTATACCCTCCCTATCGTCCTGGCTCACTCATACTCCAAAGAACAACCTCATCCGACGCGCCCTCGGCGCAGCCCTCGTCTTCCGCCATCCAACCGATGCTCGACGCGCTCGGTGCGGGCTGGGCATACAATCCTCTTGGGCGGGCTCTGTTTGGTGTTGTTCCCCCTCCGGTGTTGCCTGCTTGTGCGGGTTGGGGCCCAGTTGAGGCATCAGCGGCGCGTCCGATGACAAGTTTAGGGTGGGGGGGCGTTAACCCAGCGTCGTGCATATGTACTTACTAATTCATGCTCGACAGCGTCTCGGATATCTCTTCCAATACACGACGGAATCTCGACCAAGGTTCTAGAATACCCCTCGTCAGATCCACGAGCGGGAATTCGAGAGACAGAGGGAATCACGATCACGTGTTATCTAATCAAAAAAGTGATTGAGAGTCCTTGCTTGTAGCTGCATCGAACTGAACGGGAATGTGACTGTTGTCGGGTGAGTTTGTCTTCTATGGATTTTTTTTGGAGGTCTTGACCGTATAAAGCCACTATCCGGGGCGGCCATGAATGCGGACGATTTTTTTGAAGGGAAGGGGGCGTAATTACTCTGGGCTCAAGCTGTATTGTTGGAAACACCAGGCTCCATGAGGGTTTCTGCGGAATAAATTATCTTATCCTATCCAGTCGCTGCTGCCATAGGGTGCAGGATTACCGTGGACCGTGGATAATCATCATCTGATAATGGCGTCAGGAAATGCAGGTAGAGGGGAGCGATACGACAACTCACAAACTCGATTCAATCGGGCTATAGATACAAACACGGAACGTACGGCACCTTTCATGACTATTGAATACTAAATGGCAGGGATCCCATTAATCCAACATCGCAACAGTGGCCCGATGGCGGAGAGAGGCGGCCAAAATAAACATGGATGCAGAGAGACGACCACACCGACAAGCTCGAGTCAGTTGCCTTCGGTAACAGCTACAAAGAAAGAATGTTCCATACAATGTATACTCGATAGAATATAGCGATGTAGCTATTAGGTCAACAGCGGTTAATTTGGCAGCGATTCGATAAATCTAACATCGCACACACAACTCAGTATGATCCCAGATCCGCTGGCAGCTCGCCGGTTAACCCACTCCAAGGATGCAGCTGAAAGTTTCTGGACAACGTGATAGGTCAGGTTTACCCGCAGCCCGTCCTTGATGTATTGCCGCAGCTCGGGCATGATATCGTCCTCCATCTCGCGCGCGAAGCGCAACGCCAGCGACTTCGGCTTCCGATATTGATGCGCCTGCGAGTCTCCACCGTCGTCGATGCGAGATTTGATGAAAGACAAACAGCTGTTTGTCCGAGAATGCGCAAGGCTCAATGTCGACCTCTTCGATACCGCCACCGACGACTGGCATGGACGGGTCCGAGTGGAGAGACGGGGTGAGGAGAGTCAATACCTCCGAATCCACCAGATTGCTAGGCATCCAGGATCTGCTGCCTGGGAGAATGCGGAGGCGACGAACGGACGAAGGCAGGTGCCTCAGAAAGTCTTGCAGCGTGGCTTTGGTGAACATGTCAAGAAATACTTGTGCGTGTTCCAGCTTCGGTGACGCTTCTAGGAAGGTCGGATAGTCGATGTTGGTGACATCTGCATCGGGGTCCGAAGAGGTGCTTCCTTGGAAAGAGAGGGAACAAAGTTCTGGGAGGATGAAGCTGTGGCAGATATGGCGGAGGACGGTGGAGAGATCCCCATAAATCTCGACGGCTAGCGTTCTTAGCGCAACATGCTCGATTGGTGAGAAGGGTGTGGCGTCGGATGTAGTACCAGTGTTGAGGAGCGAGAAACGGAATGTCTGCAGAGCGGTGCAGCGACGGAGGACCTTCCACTGCGGGTGTCGAAGGAAAAGTCTGGTATCCCTGGACCACCATTTTGTTGGATGTGGATTTCGAGGAGCGAAGCCCATCGCAGTGGAATCGAGAGGGTCCGGAAGGAGTTGCCAGTGAGGTTCACACTCGAAAGGAACTCGGCATTGAAGAGGTCAAGATTATGCCACAATCCCTCATCATGACCTTGGCCGATGCTGTGATAGTGATATGCTTCAGTGACTTTTATCGACTTGAGGCGGGGCAAATCCTCCGCCATCAGCTTTGGCAGCCGCATCAGGTCTTCTGCCAACACCCCCAAAGAGTGTGATGTGCTCCCAGCGCGAGGCGAAAGGTGTGAGGATATTCAAGATGCTCTGCTTGTCGGGGCCGAAGACGTCGTTGGAGAGCCCGTAAGAGCTGCAGGACACTGAGATAGACAGGTTGCACTGTCCCCGACCGTGCAAGCCACGTCTCGGTCACATCCCGTAGTGTGGCCAACCCGCGCTCGCATTGAATGCGGTACTCGTTGGTCTCGGGGAGGTTGGCGAATATTACGGCCGGCTGGCTGATGTGAAGACGTGCCCAAAGCCGTTGGAGTGGAGAAGCATATGCTGCGCCATGCACTGCACACTCGACCAAGGAGGAGAGGTGCTTCCCCTCGAGCTCATCACGCAATTCCGCGTAACGGGCATGCAGGCGACAAAGATTTCTTCGAAGACGTCGCGCGGCATTCGTCGAATGGGGGATAAAAGCGCTTTGTGGTTGTCGATAAACGATACGAGCTGAGAGCGTTCATTAACAAGGCCGTCCATCGTTTTCTGTAGTGCAGCGATTTTCGTCGTCCAGAGACGCCAGACGAGTGGTAGGTTCGACCAAGATATTCTGGATGTCCCTGACCTCGGCATCCTCTGCAGCATAGTTGGTCCCGAATCTGCAGGTGAAGGCGGAGGACAACATGGGAGAGCAATGTCACGACGACCGTGACCACAGCTGATGCGCCTTTTGCTTTCTCTACGACCATGACCCCCGATTGCTGGTGCTAGGCACGACCATTCGGAACCCAACCGAGCGATACTCCGGCCTACCCGACTGTTCCCGAGGCATCAATACGTGCCCCACGTCATTCGATTCGGGACGACCTTGCCATTGCCTTGCCAGTCACTCCGCCCCCCCAACCAATCCGTCCACTACCGAATGGATATAATGGCCAACCCTCAAGCTCCCCTCATGGCTTCGGATAACCAAAGGAAGGCACTCGAAGGTCCTCTAGCGACCTCCGCCGACAAGGAAGGACCCTACAGCATATTCACGCGGGAGAAAAATGGCATCCTGTCGTTAACTGCGGTCGGGACGTTCTTCAGGTGTGTCCATCCGTTTTATTTGTGCGTACCTCGACTGACTCGCGCTCTGTCCAATCTCTAGTAACAATGCAAACTTCCCCGCCATCCCTGCCCTCGTCGGCGCGCCACAAGTCTACAGACTACCGGCTCCTTCTGTTCCTTCGATGCCTCCAAGCTATCGGGTCAGCTAGCATGGTCGTTCTCGGTACATTGGCGACATTCGAGGCCAGCGGAGAGGGGTGTATTCCAGAGGACCGATGGTGCGCCTCTTCGCTTGACGTCTTCCGTACCGCGCTGACTTGCATACACAGCTGGTCCTGCCATTGGGGCTGTCATTGGTGGTGTACTATCGTACAAGCTCGGCTGGAGGTCCGTATTCCCGCCATCTCGTCTCGAATCCACTAATGTCCCTCCCAGAGCGATTTTCTGGCTCCTCTGCATCGCATCCGGTGTCTGTGGGATCGTTCTCACTGTGTATACCGCCCTCTGTTCCCTCGCAAACTCAGGCTCACCACCTCCCGCAGATTCCTCCTGGAAACCTGCCAGCGGTCGTTGGCACCGTTTTGCGCATACCCCGCTCGTCCCCATCGTTGGACGCGGTCGCCATCTGTCCTCTTCTCTCGCAGGGGGGGGTCTACACCACCGCCAACGCCCTTCCAGAACCCGCTCCACCTCTTCCTCCAGCCAGCCGTCGACCTCAGACTATTCATCACCGCTGTCGTGTATGCAGTCTTCTACGCCGTCCTCGCAAGCATCTCGAGCCTCTTCCACGTCCGATACCCACAGCTAAACCAGACTCAGCTGGGATTATGCTTCCTGTGTGCGTTTCCTCTGCTCTTTTCATTCTTGCATGAAGCTGAATGTCCTTGTAGCTCTCGATATGGCGGTCGGGTCGGTTATTGCGGGGAAGATCCTGGACTGGGACTATCAGCGGGCGAAGCGGAAGCTGCTTGCTGCGGACGGGGACGGGACGGGGATGCAAAGCCGACCACCGACAACGACTTTCCTATCGAGAAGGTGTCTATACTGTCTGCCCTTACAATGTGCCTCGCTCACCGGTCCCCTCCTGTAGGCCCTTCTGCCCATCCTCCCCTTCTTCCTCTGCATCTTCGTCGCATGCTGTATTGGGTACCGATGGTGCATTGAGCGTGGGACGAGTCTCGCAGGTCCGCTGGTGCTGCTCTTCTTTTGTATGTCTTTTCCCCGCCGTGACAATGCGAAGACCTTGCTTGCTAACAATGTCCTGGCAGTCGCTCTCGCCTCTATCGGAATCATGAATGCGCTACAAATGCTCATGCTCGACCTTGTGCCGAAGCAGGGGTCGTCCATCACCCCTTGTGTATGTCCTTCCTTCCTTCCTTCCCTGCGCCCTATGTTCCTGCCTCACTCACTGACACTGACACTCCACTCCCACAGAACAACCTCGTCTGATGCGCCCTCGGCGCAGCCTTCGTCTCCGCCATCCAACCGATGCTCGACGCACTCGGTGCAGGCTCGGCATACATCCTCTTGGGCGGGCTGTGTTTGGTGTTGTCGCTCCCTGCGGTGTTGCTGCTTGTGCAATTTGGGCCGAGTTGGCGGACAGGGCGTCTGGTGCCTGGGTAGGGGGTAGTGGGACAGACCTCTTTCGTGCAGTAGGTAGCGTGTTAAGCCAGCATCGTACAGGTACATATGTACTACTTTACGCTCGCTAAGGTCCCAAAGCCTCTTCCACTGAAGCAATCTCTTCCCTCCCGACAGAGACTCCGTGATTGTGAGAGCGGTGTAGATGGATGCTCGGCTTTAACGATGGACGAGAGACTGTAAAATCAGCATCTGCCAGGGACTGCTTGTCGTTCCTGAAACCTGACAGTAACGACGTTGCTGGCAACCCTGCGCGGCACCGTGACAATCACTTCAAGTTCTGTTCTTTCCGCCATGATCATCTTCACTCGGTTCCCCTGCCAGTGCTATTGGATCTCTATTCTCGCGCTGGCTGGGTCGTGCTCTCACATTGCACTTCAAAATAGCGAGCTTCTCCGTACCCGCAACCTGGATCAAGTCTTCTGCTGGTTCTCCGTGCAATATCCGTGCAATATCCGTGCGCATGGTAGAGCTGCAGCGTTAGGCGTTGGGGTGTGAATCGTGTTTTTCTGCACACGATTCATACCCCAACGCCTGATGCTGAAATCTGCTCTCGGTCGCAGAGCCCATTCACTTGGCTTTCTTTTGTCAAGCGAATCCGGAATCCGCCACTTCTTACGATATATCCACAACAGCCGACGATTCCCAAACTATCTTACTGCACCACCTCCTGATCCATCCTAATTATGCTTCGTTCCCTCTCTCCTGCTCTTCCTATCTGGCATACAAATCTATCATTACCATCATACATTTCACACATTTACTTCCCTCTCTCTTCCTCCCCCATCCATCTTGCCAAGAACCCTTCCAAATAGTTATCAGCATCGCATTTTACATACCAGCCCACTAACCTATAGCGCCACTAGAACACACCCTGCGCGTTCGAGCTTTGCTCTGCACTCGCGCGTCCGAGCCCCGCTCCGCACTCGCGCGTCCGAGTCTTGCTCCGCACTCGCCTGCCTCGCCCGCTCCCCAGTCCCGCTTCCTCGCAGTCCCCGCTACCCCCTGCTCCATTATCGAGCCGCGCGCGTAACCGGAAGACATACGAACGTCACCTCGCGCTATAGATAGTTTTAGATAATCGTGTACCATAGCCGCTATCGCGGCTCGAGCACGTTAATTGAGATCCACCAGTGACCACCACCACCACCACCACCACCACATCATTGATTGACAACTCCCGACAGCTGATGGTAACGCGTGGTCCTTCCGCCTCGTCCAGCATGACTGAGCTGAGTCCTCTCGTCCTCCCGGAACTACTCGACCTCTGTCTCTGGCACATCCACACATCACGTTCAGACCTAGCTCGATGTGCTCTCGTCGCACGCTCCTGGCTCTACCCCGCCCAGGCCCACCTCTTCCGTCTTATCGACTTTCCCTTGAAAGGTGGGGAGAGTCCTTCGGCGGCTTGGAGCTCGAGGATTCAAGCGCTATCCGCTTCTCCTAATCTCCTCCTACACGTTCGGCGAGTTCGTATCACTGCTGCCCCCGGCTGGCGGACATCCTTGGAAGATAGGCTTGCGCAGATTTACGCTGTGGTCCGCCTCAGCGCGCATCTGGAAGCCATCACATTCTCATACATCGGGAACGGCAGAGACCACCTCACTGGTCCTGCCCTCCGGGCTCTCCAACAACTGATTAGCATCCCGACGCTACAGGCGGTTTCACTCACGATTATGTTCCCCGGCGACAGCGCGTTCGTACAACTGTGGACGGACTGCTCGCCCGCGATTCGGCATCTGGCGCTGGTGTGTCCCGTAGAAGAGGGCTCTACACCATCTATGGAGACTCATGTACACTCCGACTCTGGCGCTCCCGGCCCGCGTATTCTGCTCGACTCACTGTCGATTCTATCGGTCCAAAACTCTCAGCTGAAACTCCTTCCGTTTGATATGTCCAGGGTGAACACCCTCTCAGTCCTGCAACTGGACGCATCTGCCACCCACCAGTTGCAGGCCAACTTCCGCAATCTGCAGGAACTGTATCTTGGCCTTCCCGATCCGGTCCGTGAGCATTCTTCCTTTGTCGGGGATATCGACGCTCAATGTCATGCCCAGCATCCTAATAGATGGCAGTCTCTGAATCCTGTGACGCTCTCCGCAAGTTCCTCGCTCCATGACCCCCCTCTCGTGGATATCTCCGCGTTTCCTCGCCTCCGCGTCCTCGGGATGTCGTTTCCTGTCATACTGGAGACGATCCAGCTTGCAATAAATGTTCTTGCGACTATCCCGTCGCAGAGCGTACTGGCTACGATTCAAATCACGCCGAATTTGAACTTTTCCAACTTCACGGGGTCACCGACAGGTATAGCAGAATTTAATGAACTAGATCAGCAACTGGCCCGTATTTCTGTTGAGGTTTGCGTGCATCCGATGCCGGGAGGCTTGGGTTGGTGGCAAAGCGCGCTCAAGAGGGTCAACGAGACAAAAATGGTGTGTTTTGATAGTTCGGTCGGCATGAGCATGGTCGGGTACTTAAATCCGCGCTTTTCAGCTTCGAAAGGGGAAGGGAACGGCGGAGGGAAAGTGTGACTGTTGCAAAGTCAGTTCTGTGTTACTTTCTGTTCAGATGCTCAATATCCTCAGTCGCTTGACGTACGGTCCTAGCGAATATGACTTGTTATCTGAAAGATTCGGAAACCATTATGCCTTGTTCAATTCTTTCCCGTCCCAATCTCTTCTCTATCATGGACCGTACTTCTCGCCTTTCCCCGGTCTTTACCAAGACCCACATAAGTATTTGCGTTCAATGATTTCCAGGGCAGACGTCCCCTTCTTTCCGGCGTCGATGATACGTAAATCTTAGCAGCGATGCTATGATTTGCAAGGCATGCAATCAAACACAATAGATCTCCTTCGTAAGCATACATCTGACCCTGGCCTGCCGATGAGTCGGAATCCATTGAAAGTTTCACCCGTGTATACAATGAACATACAAGTACATTATATTGTGAGTCTGTTCATTCAACGCGCATCTCTACAGACCGCTTCCAGCAGGATCAAATTCGCCAACTTTACGCTCTTGCCCGCGCTCCTGCAAGTCAGCATTGCCCTTCATCTTTCCAGTAAGCTTCTCTGTGCCGCCTACGAGGGGTGATTTAATCAGCAGGCAATTGAAGTGAATACATAGCTCTTAGCTTGTCACCTATGGAGGGTGTTGCACCGTACGTGTCGAACTGCGTGCGGTTGGAGCTATCGGTGGTTTGCTTGAAGTTGCCTCCGCCGCTGCCGACGTTGTCGGTCGTACGCTATATGAGGGCTCGCTGATACCGCGTTCGCAGCCTGAGACTGGTCTGAAGGAGAAGTCGTTCGTGCTGAGGGAGCTGCCCAAGCGCTCCTGGTTTTGGTTGTTGTCCATACCGCGAGGGTAATAGTCTGTATGACCATGGATTATCAGCTTGAGCGGCGCGTGGAGGTCAGAATACGCACCACTGCCAGTGCCGCCAAATGCACGGTCCTGCCGGTTGCTACTGTTGTTCATTTCGAGGGAAGAGTCCATGATGAATTGGGTTGGTGGAGCATGAAGTCCGGCATTTAAACCCTCCTCGGCAGATGTGATGTCATTCGGTAATCCATTGGAGACGTTGGAGTCCGGATGAGGCGGAGGAAAGTACTCCCCGGAAGCTTTACTGACGGTGCTATGACGAATATGGTCGAATTCTTACTTGAACGGTGTTCTTTAATTGCTATGTTCTCGGTTTAAATTCGAACAAGGAATCTTTCGGACTACATACAATACAGCTCAACGGCCAACAGTTCGATAAATCCAACATTGCACCACAGCGATGGTCAAAGATCCGCTGGCAGCTCTGCGGTCAACCCAGTCCAAGGATACAGCCGAAAATCGTCGAAAACTTCATATCTTAGGTTCACCCGGAGCCCGTCCTCGACATATTGCTGTAGCTCAGGCATGATATCATCCTCCATCTCGCGGGCGAAATCTACTGCCAGCGATTTGAGCTTCCGATATCGATGCGCCTGCGAGTCTCCGCCGCCGTCGATGCGGGATTTGATGAAAGACAAGAGCTGTTGGTCGTCGTATGCTTTGCAACGGCCTATATCGAGCTCCTCGATACCGGCCCCGACGACGGAGATGGACGGATCCGGATCGGGGGTGAGGAGAGTCAACAGCTCCAAATCCACCAAATTGCTGGGCGTCCAGAATCTGGTGCCTGGGAGGATGTGGAGGCGATGAAGGGATGGGGGCAGGTGCCGTAGAAAATCGGGCAATGTGCCGTGGGTGAACATGTCAAGAAAGACTTGTGCATGTTCCAGCTTCGGCGACGCTTCTAGGAAGGTCGGATAGTCGATGTTTGTGCCATCCGTATCGAGGTCTGAATATGAGCTTCCGTGGAAGGAGAGAGAGCGAAGTTCGGGGAGGATGAAGGAGCGGCAGATATGGCGGAGGATGGCGGAGACATCCCCGTTAATCTCGACCGCGAGCGTTCTTAGCGCACCATGCTCGATTGGTGCTAAGAACGTGGGGTTAGTTGTAGTGCCGAGGAGCGAGAAACGGAATGTCTGGAGTGCGCTGCAGCGACGGAGGACCTCTTGAGCGCCGTCGAGGGCGAAGCCTGGCATCCCAGTGTAACGAATGTGGATTTCTAGGAGCGAGGCCCATCGCAGGGGCATCGAAAGCGGATCGAAGGAGCTGCCCGAGAGATCCACTCTCAAGAGGGACTCAGCATTGAAGAGGCGAAGATTGTGCCAGAATCCCTCGGGGACATCCGATGGGGCGACATTGTGGTAACTAGGATACCCCTGGGCGACGGTTATCGATTTGAGGCGAGGAAAATCCTCCGCGGTCAGGTTTGGCAGCCGCATCAGGTCTTTGGTCAACACCCCGGAGATGGCAACGTGCTCCCAGCGCGAGGCGAAAGGTGCGAGGATATTCAAGATGTTCTGCTTGTCGGGGCCGAAGACGTCGTTGGAAGGCCCATAAGTGCTGCAGGACACTGAGATGGACAGACTACACTGGCCCGACCGTGCAAGCCACATCTCGGTCGCATCCCGTAGTGTGGCCAACCCGCGCTCGCATTGAATGCGGAGCTTGCTATTGAGATTGGCAAATGCGACCATCGGCTGGCTAATGTGAAGACGTGCCCACAGCCGTGGAGTGGATACACATATGGCCCGCCACGCGCTACACACTCGACCAAGGAGCAGAGGTGCCTCCCTCGAGCTCATTGCACAATTCCGCGTAACGGGCATGCAGGCGACGAAGATTTCCTCGAAGACGTCGCGGGGCATTCGTCGAATGGGGGATAGAAGTGATTTGTGGTTTTCGATGAACGATACGAGCTGAGAGCGCTCATTAACAAGGGCGTCCATCGTTTTCTGTAGCGCAGCGATTTCGTCGTCCAGAGACGCCAGACGAGTGGTAGATTGGACCAAGATACTCTGGATGTCATTGACCTCGGCATCCTCTGCAGCATAGTTGGTCCCGAATCTGCAGGTGAAGGCGGAGGACAACATGGGAAAGCAATGTCACGCGACCGTGACCACCGTTGATGCGCCTTTTGCTTCTCTACGACCATGACCTGCTATTGGCCCGCGACGCTGGTGCTATAGCCGACCATTCGGAACTAAATCCAGCGGTACCCCGGCCTACCCACTGTTTCCGAGCCATGAATACGTGTCCACGTCATTCGATTCGGGACGCCCATCCTTGCTCTCTGCATCCACTACACCCCAACCAATCCGTCCGCTACCGAATGAATATAATGGCCAACCCTCAAGCTTCCCTCATGGCTTCGGATAACCACAGGAAGGCACTCGAAGGTCCTCTAGCGACCTCCGCCGACAGGGACTCCGCGGGAGAAAAATGGCATCGTGTCGTTGACTGCGGTCGGGACGTTCTTCAGGTGTGTCTATCCGTTCTATCTGTGCGTACCTCGACTGACTCGCGCTCTTTCCAATCTCTAGTAGCAATGTATGCTTCCCCGCCATCCGAGTCCCTGCCCTCGTCGGCGCGTTCCACAAGTCTACAGAATCCGGAGCTTAGCCTCGCTGTAAGCGTCTACTCCGTTCGTTTACTCAGTCCGCTAAGGACCTGCTTCAGGTTACGGTCAATATCGTCTTTCGCGGCCTATGTGCGTTATTCACCCTCATGCGTCGCAATCTTAACCCAATGTAGCGCCGATAAGCTGGGGACCGCCCGCAGACACATACAGCCCCCACCTCATGCTAGTTAACTGCCTCGTCGTCCTCTTGCGTAGGACTCGCGCCGACGCCGACGAACGACTACTGGCTTCTTTTCTTCCGATGCTTCCAAGCCATCGGGTATCGGAGCAGCCCTCGTCAGCGACATCTCCGAGTCCACGCAGAGCGGGCTTCATTTTTGGAGTAAATCCCATCAGACGAAAGGTGCGTTTCTTAGCTCGATGTCTTTCGTGCGGCCCTGACTCGAATATGCAGCTGGATCCGGCCATTGGGCCCGTCATTGGTGGTGTGCTCTAGCCCTGTGCGTCCTCCTCTCTCATTTGCCCACACTGAAGCTTATCTATTGGCGGAGACTCCTTCCGGAAACCCTCGAACGGTCGTTGGCAACAGAAGCGTTGTTTCGCCCATGCGGCACACCCCGCTCGTCCCCGTCCTTTGACTCAAACTTTGACGTGGTCGTCGCCTCTCCTCTTCGGTCGCCGGAGGATCTAGACTACCGCCAACGCCCTTCCAGAACCCGCTCCGCCTCTTCCTCCAGCCACCCGTCGACCTCATACTATTCATCACCGCTGTCGTGTATGCAGTGTTTTCCGCTGTCCTCGCAAGCATCTCGAGCCTCCTCCACGTCCGATACCCACAGCTAAACCAGACTCAGCTGGGATCATGCTTCATGCTTCCTGTGTGCGTTTCCTCTTCCTCTGCTCCTTTGACTCTCGCGTGAAGTTGACTGTCCTTGTAGCCCTCGGGATGGGTATAGTTGACTGTCCTTGTAGCCCTCGGGATGGGTATGGCCGTCCGGTCGGTTATTGCGGAGAAGCTCATGGACTGGGACTATCAGACCGCGAAGCGGAAGCTGCTTGCGGTGAACGGGGCCGGGGACGCAAAGCCGAGCACCGACGACGACTCTCCTACCTATCGAGAAGGTATGTCTACCTCCTGTCCGTCCTTCTAATGCACTCACCCTTCCCCTCTTGTAGGCCCGTCTGCGCATCCTCCCCATCTTCCTCTACATCTTCGTCGCATGCTGTATAGGGTACGGCTGGTGCATTGAGCGTGGGACGAGTCTCGTAGGTCCGCTGCTGCTACTCTTCTCTCGTATGTCTTTCCCCATGACAATGCAAAGACCTTACTTGCTTGCTAAGGACGTCCTGGCAGTGGTCCTCGCCTCAATCGGAATCATGAACGCGCTACAAACGCTCATGCTCGACCTCGTGCCCAAGCAGGGGTCGTCCATCACCGCTTGTGTATGTCCTTCCTTCATTCCCTGTCTTTCCATTTCTTCCCAGCGCCCTATCTTCCCGACTCACTCACTGACTCACTCACTTACTCACAGAACAACCTCGTCCGCTGCGTCCTCAGCGCAGCCCCGTCCGCCATCCAACCGATGCTCGACGTACTCGGTTGCGGGCTGGGGATACGTCCTCTTGGGCGGGCTCTGTTTAGTGTTGTACCTCCCTACGGTGTTGCTGCTTGTGCAGTTTGGGCCGACTTGGCGGGCATAATGTCGGCGGAGGCGCAGCGCATCCGGTGTAGGGTGGGAGTACAGTAGTAGGTACTAAGGTAGCGTGTTAACCCGCGTCGAGCTAGATATGTACTCATTCACGCTTGATAAGGTCTGGGAGATCTCTTCCAATACATGGCGCAATCTCGACCAAGGTTCTTGAACACACCTTGTTGGGTTCACGAGGGGGGATTCCGAGAGACATATGGAATCACGATCACGTGTTATCTGATCATGACGCGTCGCCCAGCGTCGCGTTATCGATTCCACGCGTCCCCGCAGGAATATAATGTCTCATTGCATCTCGGCACATAACTAACCGTTATGTTTGTATTTCTCATTAACAATACCACTCTTTAACCAAGCTCAGCCGGATTAAACGTCCTATCTCGCGTCAGATTTGCATATATAGATGACTTTGGAAAACGCACATGCAACTCTTTAGTCCGCTATTCTGAAACTCCCCAAAGCTGGTGTTAACATCATCGCAGAAGCCATTCAACGCCCGAATAGTGTTTGCCTGCACGGATCGGTAAGTCCAAGGGGTTCAAGCGCAGCCTGAGAGGTCGCACCAGGTCTTTGGCACAGATATTGTAGTTGGTTCCAGCGTCATTGAAGTACGCGAATCCACAGCCTTGGAACTCCCAGGTGAGGATACTTGCGACGGGGACGTTGTAGAAGCCGTTGGTCATCACGGGGAATCCTGTCTCGGATTTCAATTCTCGAGTGGCCCGCGATATCTCACAGACGTACCGAGGTTAGCGCCAGCGGGGGCCCCAGTAACCAGGGCAGCGAGCGTCTTGCAGTCCTGATTGATTGGGATGAAAGGGCTAGGCGGGGTAGAGTTGCTGCAGCTGAAGATGAAAACTGCCAATTTATTCAACCCTTCGACAAGGGAGGGATCAAAGAGAGCTCACGGGAGTCCATGAACTGCAGATTATGACAGAAACACTGGATCGACCCGTTCGCGCACGGGCATTGCGTGCATGTTTGGCGCTCTTCGATTGATCCCCGCTCTTCGAGCTCAGTAATAGCGCTAGTGCGCGCCTCGACAGCCGGCGACGGGCAGTACGTCGCACTGTACTTGGCTGCCTGCGCCTGTGTCCCGCCCACAATTGTTGCGTTCGCAAGGACCTTGAGCGTTCCGGCGTCGCGGCAGGAGGCGAGTCGCTCGACGAGGTCGACTGAAAGACTTCTTAGTATCTCGTTCTGCGAGGAATGGAGACGCGTGTACTCCTCCCAGCGAAGACGCCAGCTATGGCAAGTGAGAGCGCGAATATGTGGGTGAGGGAGACGAAGGATCGCATTGTGACGGCTGAAACTCAAGCATGGATACGGGCCTTTATACCCGTGAGGACTGTGCCGCGGCGCTTTCCCTTATATTGAATGGTAAGATTGAACAGATGACAGCTGGTCGACCCCCAAGACCAGTGGCCACGAGCGGTGTTTGTGGAGGTTGAGAGCTTGAGAAGTTGCGTCGCCTTTCCGAGAAAATTACAGGAATTAGTCGCAGCACGGTTCCACGCATGGGAGCGGTACCTTACGCGGGCTCCACTGGCCACAACTGAGCAGCGAGTGGCGACTACCCGAGATCCGCGTCAACCAGGTACCACCAATGTTTGACATCCGTTGTCAACGAAGGTCCGTTCAGGCTGCCTGCTCGCCGCTGCCTACGGCGAGTCTCGGCATCCTTGGTGGCTCGTGTGCCTGGACGATGGAGTCTAGAGACACGGCGATGTTTTGCCGTTTTTCCAGTCAAGTAACGGCTGGCAGTTGAAGGTCTTTCGATAGACATCACAGAAATAAATTTGCGTTACGGTGGCTAAATCGTCGTCTTGGTCAACTTGAAGTCCAAATAACTCTTAGATCTGAAGCTCGTCCGCAATCCCATGCCAAAACGCACATCGCGCGCTCAACTCCGCATCAACGTCTTCCATTGCGATGCTTCCTGGGTGAAAGAGAATGCGGGGGCTGCCTGCGTTGGTGCTGGGCTGTATGAATATTAATATAATCAGTCAAGATTCTACGGGAAGAATAGGAAGAGCCGGGGGACAAGAGCAAGAAGACAGACTCACAAGCCATACTGCGGTACTCGTACTCGACGCGGGCTTCCCGCCGGTGACAAATGACGTGAAATACTGCCTCATCGCGTTGACGAGCTGCTCATTATCATCGTCCAGGTCGTCGGGGGTGTCGAAGAACGCTACGAGCTCGTCGCTGTGTGTCGATCCGAGAATCGGGTTGTCCCAGCTAGACAAACGCATGAGCCTCCGCCGTAAGGACAAATCAAGAACGTACTGATATCCATACGCCACCGTCGACGTCTCAGCACCCGCCACCAACAGCGCCGAACAAATATAGCGCATCTCGCCGTACATCTGTTGTCCCTGCAAGCTGAAATTCCCGGCGTAATCGGCTGCGAGCGGGTAATACTGGTTCACAGCCGCGTTGAACCATGCCAAGGTGAGTTTGGTGTACTGCCCAGCGAGGAAGTTGTATACGGTGGTTTGCGTGGCGCTGGGAGAGGATGTGTTGGCGGAGGGATTTGGTAGTTTGGCGGACCAGTGCGCGCCTTCGTCGCTGTTTGACCTTTTGTGTACGTGGGTTATCTTGGGACCTGGATAGTGAGGGGATTTTGTAAGTACGCACCCGAATAAGACAGGCACCGAAACGAAGTGGCCATTCGTCAATGCGGGCCTTCACCATGTTCGTGAGTGAGCGCCCGATTAGCTTTCGTGAGCTGTCAATCCCCCATCAATTTGGCGAGATGCTGGGTTGAAAACTGTTGAGATGTTGCCACCGTAATGTTGCGATGCTCAGTTGACCGCCTCGCTAAGTCTGATGGCACCGTGTCGGAGTTTGCGGAGTTTGACAGTGCCGAGAACTTGCCGGTGGGGCCTACGTTGTTTTCGTTGTTGTTATGTTGAGGTATACTGCAGTTTGTTTCGCGCCTGACGCTGCTACCTCTCTGGATACTTAGCGACGCCTGATCACGCTCACGTGCATCCGTGATGCAGACGCGAGCGCGCCGCAGTGCGTTTGAGCAACATCAAGCCTCCATCGTTCACGGTAGTTGCTTTTCTATGCCTTCTGCTTTGTGTCCTTAACTCAAGAAGACAGTTGTTAGTGACCCTTTATGATACTATACTACTGTACATCCAATGGGGACTTCAGGACAGTGCATAATTATCTCTGGCATTTTTGTAGTTAACGGCTCAAACTTTTCACAGTGTCTCTCGGTATGCTATAGAAGGGTTCAGCATCATCAAAATCGGCTCACAATTTTTTTTCTCCGCGTTTTTATAGGTCTCGAGCATGCACACCGTGTACCGTCGTCTGTTCAAATTCATTTGTGTCAGTGTCGCCCACGTCCTCGTTCAAATGCGACTTATCTTAAAAATGCAACAGAAAAGCCATTGACCTGGAAGCCACTTACAGAGAAGGAACGTTGGGTCTACTATCAGGATGCATAAACTGCAGACTTGAGTCAACCGTGTACCTGCTTCTTGATCCTCAGCTCCTCAGCTCCGGCAGGTCACCACATCTAACTCACTCTGTGTTCCGAAATGTGAACTGTGTATACTGTCGTCTGCCCTCTGAGTTCTACTACATACCTTCTGTGAGTGTCGTACCTTCAAACCAACTTGAGATCTTCTTGGTATTGGTGCACAGATACCAAGGTGCTTATTCACGGTCAGTAGTGTACTGCCAGTGCAGTGCTCCACGCTTCGAGAGCCTTGCAAGTTCGTGAACTGTCAGAGATGAGAGTTGGTGTGTCGCGAGTTCCGTTTCGAAGGACCGATAGTACCTGTTCATATCCAGTGCTGGCTGACGAGTGAAATCGTCGGGGTTGGACACGACTCAAGATCAGTCGGCCTTCGTCAAGTCCATCTTACGGACTAATAGCAGCTAACTTACACTTGAGATCCGTCGGTGTGGGTCTGTGTACCTGTGGATGCCGGACACGGCGAATCATTTTGTCAGTGGGTCATCGGTGAACTCGAACGACAGTTGTCTTTATCTTTCGAAGGGGACATTGGAGTCCTCTATGTTCAAGTTTGCATTCAGGTTCTCAGCGTCGTGGGAGAAGAGACAGGTGGAAGTGTGCTATCGACGAGACTCGGAGAAATGGAAGTGGGTCCGATATTCGAGATAACTGCCCTCTCAGTCAGTATTTCCATTTCACTGCCGAAGACATTTGATTCCAAAGGGCAAATCTTAAGACGTTGAGGAACAATAGTACGAACTTGAAATTCAGGTCACAGAATTAGCTACATTTCGCGGTCTATTAACGGTAAATATTCTGGGTACTGCGCTGCAAAGTCATCGGGATAAATGCGTGCATATTCGCGAGCCGGCATCTTTTCCCCGTCGACAAATAACGCCCAATCTAGATCCAAGGCCTTCACGCGCTTCCTAGGTGGGGCCGAGCCTGCCCGGGCTGCGCCTCGGCGTTTCGGCTGAGGGCGGCGGGTGGCAGGATCACCGTGAGCAATTGCGGGAACAGCGGGCTCCGAAGACTGGACGGCCGGAGCAGGGACCAGCTCAGCAGTGGGACGAGAAACGCGTGTTGTGCGACGAACGGGAGGTCCAACAGCATCCTCCTCGGCGTGTGGATGGGCGATGGGATCAGGGACCTGCGATGCCAGATGAGGCAGAGACGAAGGTGCATCTGTGTCCACGAAGGTGAGCTTCCGTGAGCCGATGCGTTGTTTGTTCTGAACACGGCCCGACGAGTTTGACTAAAGATACCAGAGTGAGCGTCATACTCATCGATATCCCGAGTCAATCCACGCACCTTCGCCTCGGCTTTCGCTTTCTTGACGCCCACTTTTGCTTCCCGAAGTTGCTTATTGAGCGCCTTGACCTTCGCCTTCGCGGAAGGCGATGGATCAGACTAAATATATCAGTGTTCAGTGCGGGTGGAGAGGCAAAGAGTACCTCAGCGTCTTCCGTGGCCTTCTTGAGATAATATTTCGTCTCCGCCACCGTCACCTCACGCAAACGAACCTTTGCATCGACGACAGCCGCACGTTTATGCTTCTCGCGGGCGGCAATCCGCCGTGTAGAACGGCTGACGTACCTCTGCACGAGGTTGTTCCGCACATTGCGCAGGTCGCCTGTGCGCTCGCCAGTTTCGAGCAGCGCTGCCTGCGATCCATCCAACTGCTCATATCTTCGAGACGTCAGAAGCAGTTGAACATGAAGATTAACACGCACTTGATCAACGATTCCACGATGCCCATGTCGACACCGGTCTGAATGTTGTTCCAGCGGTGCTGGCCCTCGCCGAGGTTGGTGTTGGGCTCGAGGAGATCCCAGTCGTCGCCGATGTTGGAGAGGAACTGGATCAGACCGGGGAGAAGCCAGTGATGCATCGTCTTGTGTTTCCACCACGCTGAGAAATCTCTGCTGAATGAAAATCGTAAAACTGGAACACGCACCTTTAACACGTCCGCTCGGATCGTCGATCTCATGGAGCCATGCTTTGAACTCGGCGAGCTCAGCAGAGTTTCGGAGATGGCGGAGTTGCTGTAGACGTGTTTGCGTCTCCTTCGAAAGGTGTTTGAGATCAGAGATACCGCTAAGAGTAGCGTTAGAGGTATTGGCTGTTTTGTCAAGAGATCGCTCACCGATTGAAGTGGACGCCGCAAATTCGCAAAACATACGATAGCGTCGATTCGACATTACCGATTTTTGCCCGATACTCCGGCGTCATTTCCTCCCAAAGTGCAGACGCAAAACCTAACAACGGCGCCGCTTCCATATCAGACAACAAGCCCATAATTTTACCCCCACTATGTACACGCTTGAAACGCAGGGGGGTGGCCGGTCAGTAGGAGGACGAGTCGAAAGATCTCGGTCCAAACAAGTTTGAAAGAGGCTTCGTCGTGGACCTCCATCCAGACACGCATGACGGTAATAGCTGGAAGATTTTAACGGTGATCACAAAAGGGCTGCGAGAGCGCACCGCGGTTCTGCGACGAAAGCCAGCCGCTGATCGCAAAGACCTGTAGCACGCCCTTGACGGGCTTGTACGTGGTGTCGACATCGAGGGCTCGAAGTTGGTGTATACGGCGGAGAAGGGCGGCGAGCACGCCAAAGATGATTCGCTTGCCGTCGCGCCAGATCATGCTGTGGATATACCGTTTCTCGGGATCTGGAATGGCTTGCTGCTGGGAAATGTAGGCTGCAAGGGCTAAACAATAGAAATGAACGGCGAGTCCACGATGAAAGACAGACAAGCATACCTTCGGCTGCACTATCCCCAGCTGCAGATGATTCGGCCCGAACCTCACGCAACAGGCGATTCTTCAGCGCTGAGTTCATGAGACTCGAATGATACTCGCCCGGCGTCGCCGTTCCGAAAATCTGCTTTGTACTCGGCGCTATGACGAACAGTCAGTTAAGATGCCACGTCTAGCAAAGCCTATACCGTTCTCAACCTTCGCCACCGTGGCGCCGACGCCGAATACACGTCCAGCCTCCTTGTACTTCTCTCGTGCAGTGCACGGACACTTTGTCCCGAGCGCAGTAGGGTGGTAATGGCAGTGCTCTGGATGGGGGTATGCAATTGCGGTGCGTACCAAGTCCTCTTCGTCCTTGTAAGTCTTCTCGTACGGACAGAAGAAGGTAATCTTCGCGCCACAGCGGATGTGTTCGAGCTTGGCGGTGAAAGGACGCCCATCCTTCGAGTGATTGAACTCTGGGATCGCGTCAACTAGGCATCTCGAGCGACAAAATATATAGCACGTACCGCAGTCCTTAACTGTCCCCGACATGTTCCGCATACTGACGACACCCGCACAAAGCTGGTCGTCGTCAGCAGCATCAACGATGCGCTCCCCAGCCTTCGCTTTGAGGAAGAGGCTCTCGTCGACCAGGATCGAACTAACCGAGTGGGAGGAACCGGGAGCGAGCGGTGTGTGATCTTCCGTGCACTTGAGAGCATTGTTTTTGCCATTTGCACGCTGCGAGATAATGAGTGCGGAGCAGGCAATCAAAGCGGAATTACCTGAGTGAGCCGTCGAACAGCGCTCACCGACCCAGTACAACGTGTACCATCTGGACGGATTCCGCGGCAGCGGACCTTCTCAATCGCGCGGATGAAGCTGCGAGCAAAATTAGAACCGGCGAGTGCAGAAGGAAGAAATCGCACGCAAGAACCTGCCCAACCAGAGTGTCGTCCTGATGCTCACGTTGGCGGAGGGTAGCTTGCACGAGCTTCTCAGTCATTTCAGGGTCCAACGTCCGTCGGGGCGTCTCGACAAACGTGCGGTCAATGGAAGAGCAGACATAGACACCCTTGCACGTCGGCGTGGCACGGCGCACGTCGATCTTCTCACTGGCGTCACGGCCAAAGAAGAAACCCGAGAGATGAGTGTCCACTTCAGTCCGATGGCCCGTCGATGATGTGAAGGAGTGCGGACACTGTAATCGTGAGCTAAGCAATGCTCCAATCGGAGACGCACCAAATTGCGAAAGACGTTGTCCGGAGTCATGTTCTGGGGGAAGACGCCGTTCGGGATAGAGAGGATGAAGGCAGTTGGCGTTTCGAAGTGAGGAAGCTCCGATGGTACGCCATGCACACGTTCGAGCCGAAAAATGGGTTTCTGCGATGTGAGCTTCAAGCCACGCGGGAACTCGACATATTCGGACGAAACACCCTCATCCAGCCAGACCGTATCCGACGGCTGCCAGTCAAGGTCCTCCAAACGGCCAACATCGGTCGGCTCGAGCGGTTCGTTCGTCTTTTTCTTCTTGGATGTGCGTTTACGGCCGCGTTGGGTCATCGACGGTGCGGGGTCGTTTCGTTCCGGAGCTGCTCCGCTGGACGGAGCGAGTGAGTATAGCAAGTGTAGAGTACAATTTTGAACTTACTCGGCGAATTGAGGACCTATTTCATCCTCGGCGAACCGCAGTTGTGTGCCGTTGTCCATGAATCTATAAATGGGTCGGTAGCCGTTCAATGGCATAAACGAGAGAGAAAACGATTTACAGCCTCGCGTCCTCCGGATCAAGGGAAAACAGACCAAGACCTGGCGGGTCGACAGAGGAGGATCGGGAGGAGCCCGAGCTAGACCTATCGAGTGAGCAGGTTAGAGAATGTTCAATTTTAAACGGACAACCTACGTCGACGGCCAAGCTTCCCCGGAACCTGTCGATGGGGTCCCAATATCAAACACATCGAACGGTGTCGAGGTCCGCGAGCTATAGATCATCAGCTGGAAGCAGATGACTGACGGAAACAAACCTGGCTGAAGACGTGCCAACGTCGGCGCTCAATGATCCGTGCACCGAGAATGACATCGCTTCCTCCATGCTGTGGGGTTTGAGCTCGCGGCCTGCAGATGAATAATTAAGCCAAGTACTCACAGCCAGTTGTCGAGGTCGAGACTCGCAGCTGCGGTGGAGGCATTCGGCTGGGCATACGTTTGTGGAGCGCTAGGGCTGAAGCGGGATGAGTGATGTGAATACCAGCGGTAATGTGACGTACATATAGCTATTGGCGGTCGAAGAGGAGGGGGCCGGCGGCGGCACCATTCCGGTGGGTTCAAGATTGACGCCCATCATCGGCGTGGAATACATGTAGCTGATGGGGATGAGAATAGATAGACAAAAAAAATTATCTCGGACCTCGGTGTCAAATACATCGCAGTCGTGGCTTGATGGTGACCGTTTGGGGGGAAGGGGCGCCCGGGATAAGCTGCTGAATGAGCGGGAAAGCCGTTATTTCCCCAAAAGTGTGGCGGCGGCGGCTGTGGATAGTACGGAAGCGCCGGCGGGGCCGTTTGCGTGGGAAGCCAGCCATCGCCTGGTGCCGGGGAAGAGAACGTGGAAGGATGCGGAGGGAATGCCGAGGGTACGATTGACAGGGAAGCTGATCCAGCTGCCGCCGCGACAGATTCTGTCCCAGGATACCTATTGCGAAGTCAACCACGGCGACAGAACATAGATTGGCCACGCACCATGAGTATTCGCCGTGTCCCGCGGTCCCGCTCGTATCGTCAACCCCGTAATGCGCGCCGTAATACGCGTCACCCCCATACATGGTGCCGGGAGAAGACTGTCGTGGGTAAGCTATACGGCGACTGGTTGTGCAGCGCTGACATACCGCTCGGCGCTGCGGTTCGTCGTCTTTGTTGCGGCGGGGTGCGGCGGGGCGGGTGGATGGATGGAGGAAAGAAGGAAGACGCGCTTGGTCACGGTCACGGTGGACGGATTGGGATGGATTTGCATGATGCGCCGTTAGCCGATGATGGATCTGCGCGGCGGCTCCACCTCACGAAAGCTAACGCTCGGCTAGCCACCTCACGAATGATGGAACCAACCTCACGAAAGTTGCCATCAACCTCACGATGATGGCAGCCCAACTCACGAAAGCTTACGCGCGCACCCACTCACGCACATGTATATTACCCTGGAGACGTTCAGAGGCTACCTGGCGAGCGGGCGGAACGGCGTTGTTCCTCAACTCGGGGCTGCAGCCGGCGGAGGCGGAGGAACTCATTAGCAGCGGGAAGGTCGCAGGCGTGTTCTTCGGCACCCTATGGCTGACGCACCCAGACCTGACCAAGCGCATCAAGGCGGGAAAGCCGCTCGATAATGTGCCAGACCTCTATCATTTTTACGTGGCGGACGATGACCCGGCGGTGGGGTACACGGATTACAAGGCGGCGGTGTATTGAGCTCGAATAATCAGTGTCCGTGTTAGTGCCGCGAAATTAGCGAAATTACTTTTTCTGATGTTCTGCGGGTGCACAGACCCCAACTTCTTCTATTTCACAGGCGCGACAATCTTAGCGCGCTCGACCCGGGAAGTAACTTCAGGCCGCTCAACGCGCATGAAATTACTTACGGGCTAATTGATCAGCTTCCGTGGTCATAGAGTATGTCGCAGTCGTACGTGAGATGGCCGCGGCCGCGGCGTCCCTCGATATCAACTTGAGGTCGCGTCCTTCTGCTAACCACGACACCCTCACATGTGCGCGGAACATCCTCAATTTTGAATTCAGACGGCTCTTTCCAATACGATATACGATAGGTGTCCTGTAAATTGGACGTGCACCAATAGATGAACATGGGGAGGGATTTATTATACTCGCGTGGTCCAGCGACAACATGAACGACGAGTTTACCGAAGACAAACAGTGTATGGAGTCTGCATCAACGGCGTTCTTCGACATCACCGTGATATCAATCCTTCTTGTCTTCGTACCATCACCACGACACCATGCCCTCGAACCAGCACCTTCGAAACCGGCTTGCAGAGCTCAAGGTCGATATCCCTGCTCTGAAAGCCAAACTGGAAGCATTCACTGCCGAACAAAACGATATCGTCGCAGCCCTTGGCGCGATCGTCTACCCCATCCATACTCTGCCCGTCGAGATCTTGGAGCTCATATTCGCGAAATACCTCGAGTCTCCGCACATCGGCGGCAGTCGATTCTCCACGGCACCATCCCCGCGGTCCTCTTCTCCTCGCCAGTGTCTGCAGAGCGTGGCGCACATTCTGTCTTTCCCTTCCTACTCTCTGGGATTCGCTGGACGTTTATCCCCGCCGCGATTACCGTTATCCGGAGGAATACAATAGCCTACTCATCCTGATGCAGTCCTGGCTGTTGCGCTCCAGTCCACGGCCCGTCCTCCTCCGCATCGGCACCTGCTCCCGCCAGGACTTGATAAACGAAATTTTCTTCACGATCGCTGCGCATTCCGGTCGCCTGCGGGTTCTCGAGCTCTCGCTGCAACGGAATCTTCAAATTTCCGGACGACATGCTCCATGGGCAGCTCCCGACGTTGGAAAGGCTTAAAATCTCGACGACGGTGTCATCCTATACCGACACGAACACCGATCGGCCCCTCTGGTCTGGCTTTGGAATTGCACCACGTCTGAGGGAGGTTGTTCTCGAAGGTGTATTCCTTCGGCAGATCGTCCTTCCATGGGAACAGCTCGCCCATTTGACATTGTCGGGAGTGACATTGCTCGGATGTCTCGAGATACTGCAATTGACGCCACAACTCGAGACGCTTGGAGCGGATTTGCGGACAGACAACTACTTATTCCATGGACCTCTTCCTCCGTCTGCCGGACTACCATCGCTAGTGCTCTCCCGCCTGCGCACTCTCACTGTCGGTTTCTCGGAAGACGGTGGGCTGCTTGAGCAGCTCACCCTTCCCGCCGTCAAAGATCTCAATATCAACGGGATGAACAACACCGGCCCTCCTTCCCCCGTCCTGCCACGCCTCATGAACCTGGCCGAGCGCTCCCAATGGCCGCTGACGGCGCTCGGATTCACTCGTACGTGGCCCTCCAACATCGTGGAATGTCTAAGCGCCATCCAACAACAACA